>OZ026625.1:57812254-57847360 GCA_964020975.1 Hermodice carunculata
GTGACTGCACTCACATAAGACCTTAAGGATCACTTTGCGTGTTGTATTTCCAGCCACATTAGAAGCAACACACTTGTATGTTCCTGTGTCCTCTGTCTTGGCCTTGTCCAACTGCAGTGAGCCATTTGCCTTGTAGGTTATCCTGTTCTCCTTGCCAGTCAACTGCATGTCATCCTTGTACCAGGTAATGTTGGGGATGGGGACTCCAGTGGCAGGGCAGGGCAGCACCACAGTGTCGTTCTCTGTGATAATCATTTTGTTCGGGGTGGACTCCAGTATAGTTGGAGGCTCTAAAACATGGCAATGTGACACCAGCTGTCTTTCAAGAACTGACCACACACTCTGACTAATTCGACTTAATTAGATGTAAAATTTTGCATGCCATTAGATTTCAAACGTGCATTCTTACATAGCTAATTGGATGTACAGAAAAGCTTTTCTCTGGTTTAAACCACCAGTTTCCTTTTACAGGTGACTGCCTGTATGAAGTCAGGATTAGATTTATTTCTTCACATTGGTATTGGAGGATGAATGAAGATAAATGTTGTTAGTTTGGTAATTCTTGAGTCTCTGCCTTTTACTCATGAAAGTCCAAAACTTTCTCTTCCATCTCATAGAAGTCCTTAACTCACATGTTGCTATGTGTTAAAATAAAATCAGCATCAACTTGTTATTGTCTTGTTTAATGTCTTGCCATGTGGTTTGCCCGTACATTAGCTGTTTGAATGTGACCTCATAACATTGTAGCACAGTCAATGATTTTCATCTGCACATAACACTGTTCCATAATCAACAGATTTTTTCAAGTTTTTCCCTTTTGCAAATGCATTAGATTTTTTTTAAATGCAATATTTAGGCAAAAATATCCAATGTAATATCATGGGATAAATACAAACAATCATTTGCTTGTGTTTCTGGTTGGAACTCAATGATTCCGACGTGTGTAAAACACTCGCCGCTTGGAGTTTCTGCATTAGAATCATTTTATTCTAACCAGAAACACCACTCATGATGGTTTGTATAATTATTTAATGTTTTTTATGCATGGAATATTCATGGGTTGTGTTTAAAATCTCACTTCCATGCATGTAAAAGCATGGACTAGTGTGTATTTGTGAGATGAATGCATAGCAAATGCATGGATAAATAAGAACTTCAATATTCAATCATTATTGCACGGAATATTCATGCATATTGTTAGATGCCTCACTTCCCATGGAAGGCAAATGCATGGATTTATATGAATATGGAAGATGAATGCAGGCAACAGCATGGGTTTTTTTCACTATAAATTTTCAATTTTGCATGTTTGTCTCTCACGGGAAATGCATGGATATTTGTGAAAACCTAAGATATGCATGTGCACTCTAATACCTGGGTTCAGTACAACTTGCTGACTTTTTCCCTCTCTCAATGAACTTTAAATAACAAGGGAGAACTAGCGTAATAGACCTGATGTATTGTCTAAAAAGCCAGATGGTCTTTCAACACAGTGGTCTCTTGAAACCTACACTAATTTAAGTTTTATGGAACAGGTACTATTGTCTGTTATTTAAAATATGATACTACAGTGGTCCCCCTCTAATAAGGCCCCCTCATCAAGGGCCATTGTCATTAGTTTAGCCCCCTCTAGAAGGACCACCCCTCCAATGGGGCCACTTTTCTAGTACACCAGGAGTAGCCTTATTGTGGGGGATCACTGTAGTACCATTTAACCCAAATTTAGTTTTCAAGGGCAGGTTTACAAGTATAGTCTCTCAAGACAGGCGGTCTCTCATTATAGGTTAAATTAATGGAACAGACAGCAACGGAGAAATGCATGTGGTCTTTCAAGTCAGATAATATTAGACACCTGAATTTTAGAACAAAACAAGTGCTACATTCTTCCAGTTGTCAAATCATATGTTTGATTTTGCACACACAAGGCCAAGGCACACACAAATGTGCCACGTTCCTGCTCCATTGGCAAGGAACACTTAAGGTCCCTAACAATCGAGTGGTCTCTCAAGACACGTACAGCCCACTGTAGGCCTACATAAATTAAAACATGGTTTCAACTACATGACGTGGACATAAGCACTATGGTATTATCCCATCTTTACATGAAAATATGTTATAATTTTCAGTTTCAATCACTATAACAACAATGCTGAGCATGACCATTCTTGTGAACAGTGCAGACAGAGTCAAGATACTTTTACTGTAACAGCGTTAACTTCTGCACTCAGAGGAAGCATTGTTTTGTAGATATAACGTAACTTTGACTCCATGCATATGATTACTGCTGTCCCAAATACAAATGGATGGCAAATTTTAAAAAAGACAAGGGGACTATGACAGTCCTATGCTCAGCTGATATGTACATATACCTTTGTGATTTTTTAAGATTCCCCCCCCCCAAAAAAAACAAATTGTTAAAAAATCAAAACAAGGCTTAAAGCCTGGAGGTGGGGCTTTTTGTTGTTTTTCCTTTGTTTTCATTAGGGCATGAACATATGTTTACATGTATAATATACATATACATGTATATGAAATTTGGGTACATTTGCGAGTTAATATTCATGGCTATGATAGTAATATCTGTAAGACCTTAATTTACCGGGCTTAATATGAATATTTTGTTAACATTTCAATACATGTAGGTTTGTGTATGATCAAACAAAAATTTATTTCTAGGGTGGGAGTGAGCGTATTTTGGAGATCGTTTATGCGCAGGCATAATGTGTTATGACATATGTAAAGCAGCCACAGTGACGTATGAAAAGACCTGTTGCTGAAGCCACTGCGAAGAGGTGGAACTAGAAGAATACCTGAGAATTACTCAGTAGTTTCACAAGTGAGTGTGTGTTTTTCATATTTCGTTGTTTTACCTTGTACATATTACACGAGCGAAGATGTGTTTGTATAAAATTTGACAGGTTCCCTGCCACTTGCGGTGTCATCGCATCAATGTGGTATCTACGCGGTCATTGCCATGTTGACCATCACATGAACATTATGGCGATGTCATTCACCATCAGCACATGCTTTTGAATATCGGCGCATTGCTCACAAATTAAACTTGATGTGTGTTTTGAAGTCTTATACTGAGCTGTTATTGTATGTCACTAAGTCTGCTTTATTGATTGCTACATTTTTAATGTTTGTCAGGGTCAACACATAGCAGGCACAATGAAAACTTGTAAGAATGACACTATTTTTTTCCAAGAAAATGAGTCAGATATCTGAATATTTCAGATTAATGAGTCAAAAAACAAAGGAACAACAACTTCAGTCCCTTCAAATTTGTGTCATTATAATGAATATGTCAGATAACTGAGTGTCACTTTGAGTTTTCACTGTATTATTTCATTTGAGCTCCAGTACACTTTAATCAGGTGGTGCAAAATAGAAACAGAATTGTTAGCCCCCTCATCACTGGAAGTGCTTCTCTGGTTTAGTTTCTACCCTTGATCTGTTAAAGGCCACCCTGTACATTTAATACATACAGGTTGTCATTTTCCATTCCAAGGGTATGCAGGAAGATGGACCTTAAACAAGAGGGCTGTGTGAACAGCCCGTGCCTCAGCTGATCTTGACATTCATCACACTTGCAGCTCTATGAACTTGGGAAAGGATCAAGGACACCATGTTCTGAGTAAGTCTGACCTTTATAGAAGAACACCCACACGCGCAGCATCAAAGTTCAAGTAATTCTCAAGTTATAATGAAGAGTAAAATTCATGTATGTTGCACTGTGACCCCACAAACAAGGTCAAGGTCATTCATGTACTGTCTCAGCATGACCTTCATACACAATAATTAACATGTGTAGCTAACTCAAAACAGATCTCAAGACATCAAGTAAACAGTAAATTTCGTGTCAGTTGTCCTGTGAATTAGCATTAGAATGCCCATTGACTTACATAGTAATCAATAGGAAAGCTGCATTGAACGATAAGTACCCGAATTGAAAATCCTTAAAAATCAGGAATCCAAAGCAGTGCCACCTAGTAAACAACTGTTTGACCCTTCCACAACAATATATCCATCACATTTCAGCTTAATCTGAGGGATGGTTCTGAGAACAAGTGAAAAATAGCAAATCCATACAAAAAATTAATTAAAAAAATTGCAGCGCCACCTGGTGAACAAATTGGGAACTAAGTGTTCCCGGGAGTGTCCATGAACGATATCAAAGCAATTGGGTGAGCGGTTTCAGAGAAGAATTTTGAAGGTTTGCCCCCCCCCCCCAAAACAACAAAATTCATAAAAAATCCAAAAATCAATAGAGCTTGACCATTTGAACACACTGGGTAAAGATCCACCCAAGGCACATCCCCACCAAGTTTGAAGTAAATCTGGTCAATATTATTAAAGTTATGACCATTACAAGAAATTCCTATGTTAAGTTTTCCTATTAAAACTTATGTAATGATTTTTGAAAAAAAATCACAAAAAAATCCAAATTCATTGGAACATGACCATTGGAACAAACCTGGTAGACACCCACCCAAGGTACATTGCCACCAAGTTTGAAGTCAATCTGGATGATGGATTTGGAGAAGAAGTCGAAAATGTAAATTAGCATTAGAATGACCATTGACTTACATGATAATCAATAGGAAAGGTGCATTTACCCCAAAGGAGCTGACTTGAAAAAATCATTAAAAATCAGGAATCCGCAGCATTCCCACACAGTGAACAACTTTGTTTGGCCCTTCCATTAGGAACATATCCACCAAGTGTAAGCTCAATCTGAGCGACGGTTCTGGAGAAGTCGAAAATAACTATAGCACACAAAAATTCACAAAATAAAAAATAGAAAAAAAACTGCAGCGCCACCTGGTGAACAAATTAACAACAAGGAGTCCCTAGATGTCTTCCTGTGTGACGTCAAAGCATTAAGGTAAGCAGTTTCAGGGAAGAAGATTTTTTAAGATTTGTCCAAAAAAAAAACAAAAAAAAAAAAATCATTAAAAATCCAAAAATCACTGGAGCATGACCACGTGAACATAATTGGTAGAAACCCACCCAAGGTACATTGCCACCAAGTTTGAAGTTAATCTGGATGACGGTTTTGGAGAAGAAGTCAAAAATGTGAATTAGCATTAGAATGCCCATTGACTTCCATAGTAATCAATAGGAAAGCTGCATTGACCGACAAGTGCCAGAATTGAAAAAATCCTTAAAAATCAGGAATCCGCAGCATTCCCACATAGTGAACAACTTTGTTTGACCCTTCTACAAGGAACATATTCACCAAGTTTCAGCTTAATCTGAGTGATGGTTCTGGAGAAGAAGTGGAAAATAGCTATAACACACAAAAATTCATAAAAAATTAGGAAAAAAATTGCAGTGCCACCTGGTGAACAAATTAAGAACTAAGTGTCCCAGAGAGTGTTCCTGTGTGATATCAAAGCAATTGAGTGAGTGGTTTCGGAGAAGAAGATTTTTTAAGATTTATCCAAAAAAGGACAAAAAAAATTCATTAAAAATCCAAAAATCACTGTACCGTGACCATTCGAACAAACTTGGTAGAGACCCACCCAAGGCACATCTCCACCAAGTTTGAAGTGAATCTGGCTGACGGTTTTTGAGAAGAAGTCGAAAATGTGAATTGTGGACGACGGACGGACGATGGACCCTCAAAAAACCTCAGCTGACTGACAAGTCAGCTGAGGTAAAAATCACACCAAAATCCCAGCAAAAGATGGGGTTTTAATCACACTTAGAATATGCATATATATATATATATATATATATATACATACATACATATATATACATACATACATACATTTCCTCTATTCAGATCGTTCAAAAAAAAGGCAAGTTATGTATGATTACGATGTGACAAATCTAAAGCTCAACATGTAAATGAATCAAACCAACTTTTAAATTATATAAGTTTTGCTTTGCTGTAATAATAGTTTTCACTGACGCCATTTTCCCTCCCATTAAAACACAACTTTTCCCATCTCTCCGTGACTGTTCTGGCGCACAGTTTCCCTATACAGTATATCAATCGAAGAAAAAAAAGTTTTAGCATCAAACAAAGTAGCCTTATCGAGCGCAAGGTTGAGTGAGTACAGCACTGAGTGATAGGTCATTCAAAACGTGAACTGAAAATGTCGACAGTCTCAGCATGGCAATGTTTACAAACATCCACTTCTCGCTCGGATCCATGACCTAGATCTTGATTCATCTCAGAATCCCACAATCAATTGAACGCAATCAATAAAGCAGACCAAGTGACATACAATAACAACTCAGTATAAGACTTCAAAACACACATCAAGTTTAATTGTGAGCAATGCATTGATATTCATAAGCATGTGCTCGTGATGAGCGACATTGCCATAATGTTCATGTGATGGTCAACATGGCAATGACCACGTGGATACCACATTGATGCGATGACACCGCAAGTGGCAGGGAACCTGTCAAATTTTATACAAACACATCTTCGCTCGTGTAAAATACACAATATAAAACAACGAAATATGAACAAAAGGGCTGTGTGAACAGCCCGTGCCTCAGCTGATCTTGACATTCATCATACTTGCAACTCTATGAACTTGGGAAAGGATCAAGGACACCATGCACTGAGTAAGTCTGAACTTTATAGAAGAACACTTACATGTGCAACATCGAAGTTCAAGTAGTTCTCAAGTTATAATGAAGAGTAAAATTGATGTACGTTGCACTGTGACCATACAAACGAGGTCAAGGTCATTTATGTACTGTCTCAGCATGACCTTCATACAGAATAATTAACATGTTTAGCTAACTCAAAACAGATCTCAAGTTATCAAGTAAACAGTAAATTTCGTGTCAGTTGTCCTGTAAATTAGCATTAGAATGCCCATTGACTTACAAGGTTTTTTAAGATTTGTCCCCAAAAAAAGAACAAAAAAATTCATTAAAAATAAAAAAATCACTGGAGCATGAACATTTGAACAAAATTGGTAAAAACCCACCCAACATATATAGCCACCAAGTTTGAAGTTAAACTGGATGACGGTTTTGGAGAAGAAGGCGAAAAAGTGAATTAGCATTAGAAAGCCCATTGACTTCCATAGTAATCAATAGGAAAGCTGCATTGACCGACAAGTACCAGAATTGAAAAAATCCTTAAAAAATCAGGAATCCACAGCATTCCTACATAGTGAACAATTTTGTTTGACCCTTCTACAAGGAACATATCCGCCATGTTTCAGCTTAATCTGAGAGACAGCTCTGGAGAAGAAGTTGAAAATAGCTATATCACACAAAAATTCATAAAAAAAATAGAACAAAACTGCAGCGCCACCTGGTGAACAAATTAAGAACTACAAGTCCCAGGGAGTGTTCCTGTGTGATATCAAAGCAATTGGGTGAGCGGTTTCAGAGAAGAAGATTTTTTAAGATTTCACCCAAAAATGAACAAAAAAATTCATAAAAAATCCAAAAATCACTAGACCGTGACCATTTGAACAAACTTGGTAGAGACCCACCCAAGGTACATTGCCACCAAGTTTGAAGTTAATCTGGATGACACTTTTGGAGAAGAAGTCAAAAATGTGAATTAGCATTAGAATGCCCATTGACTTCCATAGTAATCAATAGGAAAGCTGCATTGACCGATAAGTACCCGAATTGAAAAAATCATACAAAATCAGGAATCCGCAGCATTCCCACATAGTGAACAACTTTGTTTGAGTCTTCTACAAGGAACATATCCACCATGTTTCAGCTTAATCTGAGTGATGGTTCTGGAGAAAAAGTCGTAAATAGCTATAACACACAAAAATTCATAAAAAATAAGAAAAAAATTGCAGCGCCACCTAGTGAACAAATTAAGAACTACAAGTCCCAGGGAGTGTTCCTGTGTGATATCAAAGGAATTGGGTGAGCGGTTTCGGAGAAGAAGATTTTTTAAGATTTACCCAAAAAAGAACAAAAAAATTCATAAAAAATCCAAAAATCACTAGACCGTGACCATTTGAAGAAACTTGGTAGAGACCCACCCAAGGCACACCTGCACCAAGTTTGACGTGGATCTGGCAGACGGTTTTTGAGAAGAAGTCGAAAATGTGAACTGTGGACGACGGACGGACGGACGACGGACGGACGATGGACCCTCACAAAACCTCAGCTGACTGACAAGTCAGCTGAGGTAAAAACACACTCTTACTTGTGAAACTACCGAGTAATCCTCAAGTCTTCTTCTGGTTCCACCGATGGAACTTGAATATTCAAACAGAGTGCGGCAGGGAATTCCTGGACAACGTCATTTGGGTCATTTACATACAGATCTCGCGCATGCGTACATCTTATGTTTTCCGTCTGAGCCGGCTTTTCGTCTGCTTGTGCAGCCAAGAAAATTTAAATTACGCTACTCACAGCGAAAAGAAACGTGCCCCAGCCGCGCGTGACAAAATAAGACAGACACACACAGTTTCCATCGGTGTTGAAAATATGGAGCGATAGCGGGTTGTAAAAGAAGGACAAGGTCAGCCTTGGGCGAGCAAGTGATGATGATGTCGCTACATTCATTCTGAACAGGTCTGACGTTCAGAGCTGTGCCCAATCGTCGCACGTGCCGGGGAAAAAAAAAAATCAAAGATCAAAGGAGCCGCCCATTTCTTTGAAGTCGTTATATTCAAGTCGTCATGGATACTTGATCAGTCGTGTTTGTAATCAATTGAGATTGAATCCGAATATCATTATCATATTATAACCGCTCCAGCTTGATGAAGTTTTCTTTTCTTTTTCTTTTTTTTTTTGGGGGGGGGGGGGGGAAGAGTGGCTAGGTAATCGAATTCATGGGACAAAAGTGCCGTTAATTAAGATCAGTAAAGACGACGGCAACTTCAGAGACAAAGAGAGAGAAAAAACAACAAACAAATGGGCATATTATCTAGGTTTCCCGCTAACTTCGAGATAAAATTTTGTCTGCATCGGCAGCTCTTGACTGCACATATTGCGAGGAAGACGTGCCCGCGACCTCCGCTACTTATCAAGCTGTTATTGTCTACGATGTCAAAGATTTATGTTATTCTATTCGTCATCAATTTTCCTAGGGGCACCATAAAATTTTCTCATGAACTTGACTTTATCAGTTCTGTATTTCTATAAGATTGTGCAAGGTATAATGTGTGAGTTTCTTTCTTAAGACATTTGTCTGCATGCCACTTGTGTGGGAAGTTGCAATACGTTGTTCAGAGCCTCGTCCGACAGAGAATTTTACCAACATTTCTCGACGACAATATAACGAATTTATTTTGAAAAATTAGAAAGAATTTTACTTGTAATTTCACATTGCTGTGTACCACACTAGCCAAATGCATTTGCAATGGATTAGAACAAGCTTTGAACGTTGTCACCATTGACAGAACGGTATACTGCACAACGGTCTGAACGGGTCCTCGGGTGTCACACTGTGTTCGGTATAATGGCACATGCGACATGAAAATTTGATGAGGAACTGTACGTTTCGAAACATAAAATTTATTATACAAAGAAGCCTCATTCTCTCACTCTTTCGGTCACTGCTTCAGCCATATCTATCTGCTATTATCGGTCGCGACCGTATACATTCTCCGAAAACACGCACACACAAGTCCAACTAAAAAACATCCCATTTTTCTGCACATGCTTCCAGCACAGAATTATCTATCGTTCTTTCTTGTAAGTCATATGCAGAACAAAAGTTAATGTACATAAACTTAAGGTATCAACAATTTTTTCCAAACAAAACATTTTAGTCAAGTAATTCAGAATTTCATCTGGTCCTTTCTAGATCTGCGGTGGGTTTTGTGTGTGTGTGTGTGTGTGTCTTTTGTTTGTTTGTTTTTTTGTTGTTGTTTGTTTGTTTTGTTTTGTTTTTGTTTTTTTTTTCTTGTTTTTTTTGTTTTTTGTTTGTTTTGTTTTTGTTTTGTTTTGTTTTGTTTTTTGTTTGTTTTTCTTTTGTTTTGTTTGTTTGTTTTGTTTTTTATCTCGCATTTTTATTTTGGTAATTTGCGATGAAAAAAAAATACTGAGGATTTCAAATGTATCATACCATGATGCAAACTCGAAATATATGATTGCTTAATTGCATTGGAACAATCTACTATAGTGTAGAGTTGGTAGGAACACCGCGAGGAAAATTATTCAGACGATAATATTGACAAGATCTAAGAAGAGAAAGAGAGAAAAAATGAAATACAGATTTTGATTTGTTACGAATGCAGTGCATCGTCAATAAAACAAACATCCTAAAACAAAATTTTTGGTAGGAATCTCTCTCTCTCTCTCTCTCTCTCTCTCTCTCTCTCTCTCTCTCTCTCTCTCTCTCTCTCTCTCTCTCTCTCTCTCTGCAGATAAGCATGAAGATAGTGTTTTGCTCACTGTAACCAAGGAGAAGGGGGGGGGGGGGGTTCGGTACGCTGGTACAGGTAATTATTCTTCTAGAGTACGCAGTACGGAAAATAAAAATCTTTAAAAATTTTGGATAGTACGAAGTACGTAAAACAAGACGGCTTCCAGTACGGTAAAAAAATACAAAAACAAAACAAAAAACAGTACGCCAGTACGAGAAACCCCTTACCGACCCTCAAGGACGGCTTTTTCTACCATCTTTGCTGTAAGATTAATAACCAATGGAACGGAGGTAGGCCTACCTGCATCCTAGAACTGCTGGTACCAAATTATAGACAAATCTTGAAATTGGAAACGACGTTTGTTTCACTGCATAAAAATTTAGTTTCCTGAGATTTGAGGTCAATATGTTCCAAGTTGAATCTGTATTTGCAGTGAACGGTGATGATGACAATCATGTGTTATTGTTTGCGACCATGTGTGTTCTCATTTGCTCGTTTTCCACACTTATGTAATCTAACGCAAACAAATATGTCTATCAAAATATATACCAATTGAACACAAACACAATCCATAGCAAACGATCGCGACTTGAATTTATAAAAACATGTACAAGTTTAGCGTCAAAATGAACACCATACATAAAAGCTTTATTTGCTGTTTTTCGTCAATAAATGTGTCAAACATTGTCATTGACACCGGAACATTATGTAAGACTGCATGCCGTCGTCTTCAAGTTCGAACGATGCGAAGGCCGTAGGCCTAGGCTTGAACAAACAACATAGGCACCGATGAGCGTACAAACTCGTCCATTTATCATTGAGTCTTGCGATACGAACATGCATGATTAAAATATGATCAAGCACAGTTAATGACATGAAAAATTCTATTCTCGTTGACGACCAAAAAAATAGTGGTATTTCACAGTTTCACTCTGTCTCTGCAGACGGCTCTGCAAGCACGTGGAGATTGCATGCAATTGTGCTTTGCTCTCGCAATATAGCGTACTGATAAGTAACCAAAGTGAACAATTCAGGACTCCACAGCAATGCCACCTAAGATAATGCTTTTTTTATCCTTCCACCAGGAACATTTCCACCAAGTCTCAGGATAATCTGAACATTAGTCCTAAGACATTACATGCAATCAATAGGCTGGAGGTCAAAACAAAAAAAAAAAAAAAACAAACAAGACGAAAAGGATGCAGTCAAAGTTAGGAATCTGTTTGTTGAGAGAGTGAATACGGTTGAAGGAACAACTGAACTTCATTCCCAGAAAGACAAATCACTTCCTACTCTGCAGTCCACACTCTTTACTCTTGATAAGCTAATCTATGGCCAATGTCTGCTTCATTACAAGAATGGGTTATCAGTCCCAAGTAAACAATTGATTACCTTTGACCTCCATTTTGATGTCTCTGGTTACCTCACCCGCACTGTTCGTCACTATACACTGGTAGCTTCCTGTATCTGACACCACTGAATCATGAATGATCAGCGAGCCATTCTCATTCATCTTGTACTTGGTGGTGTGGTCGAACCTGATTTCTTGCTGGTCCTTTTTCCATTTGATCGATGGTGGCGGGACTCCGGTACTCTCACAGCCCAGAGTCACGGAATTACCAGCTTTGACAGTAAACTCTGTGGGACCTGTACTGGTGATACTCGGAGGCACTGCAGCACAAAATAGAACTGGTGTAAGGCATCATTTAAAGATGACACAAAATGTACAGAAAAGTTTTGATCTGTTTTAAACCACCAGTTTCCTTTTACAGGTGACTGGCTGTATGAAGTCAGGAGAAAATTTATTTCTTCACATTGGTATTTGAGGATGAATGAAGATGAATGTTGATAGTTTGGTAATTCTTGAATCTCTGCCTTTTGCTCCAACTAACTTTGCTCTCATTGTTGGGTCAACATTTATGAATATGGGTAACTATATTAATGTAGACTTGGTATATGCATGATGAAAATCTCCATGGCTCTACATCCTTTAGATATAATTTCAGATTGTGAAATACAGGTATACTTGTTTTAGACAGTGCCCCTACTGGTAGACAACAATGGTCACATATGGCAGGTGGTCTCTAATCGCAGGTAAATTGGCAAAGAAATAAGAGGCTATTGTCTTGAAAGGGCAGTTTTAAAAATATACTCTTTAATGAGAAGTGGTCTTTGAAGCAGTTTTAATTTATTAAAAAACGAGAAAATGATACCAGAGGCATGCCTGTGTAATATGATTTGCACAGCATTCCCTTATTGAAAAAATGCATGGAAAATGGATGGAAACAGAGCTTTTTTTTCAGGCATGGAAAATGTATGGATATAATTCTTTCACTAGCTTTGTGCAGTGTCTATGCATGGAAAATGCATGGATTTTGCATGGGTTTTAACCATGCTGAAACCTTGCTACAGCAATCAGCATGGATATGGCATGGGTAGATGGATTTACCAGTGATACACACATGGAAAATGCATGGGTTTGTGTTAATGTAGACGGTGAAGCATAGAAAATGCATTGGGTTTCTTTCAGTCTCTTTATCCTATGATAGGGCATACGGGAGACTAATAAAGCCATCATTTACCCCCATGCAATCAGCTATCCCTTTAACGATGGCACTTCCATATTTGGTTACAGTTGCTATATTTGGAACCTTTGTGCCACACTATCTTTTTTTTTTGACCTGGGTCATTACTATAAATAAAGAGTAAATATTGTCTGCATGCGTGCTGATATTTTGTTTACTCCATGAAAGTCCAAAGCTTTCTCTTCCATCTCATAGAAGTCCTTAACTCACATGTTGCTATGTGTTAAAATAAAATCAGCATCAACTTGTTATTGTCTTGTTTAATGTCTTGCCATGTGGTTTGCCCGTACATTAGCTGTTTGAATGTGACCTCGTAACATTGTAGCACAGTCAATGATTTTCATCCGCACATAACGCTGTTCCATAATCAACAGATTTTTTCAAGTTTTTCCCTTTTGCAAATGCATTAGATTTTTTTTTAATGCAATATTTAGGCAAAAATATCCAATGTAACATCATGGGATAAATACAAACAATCATTTGCTTGTGTTTCTGGTTGGAACTCAATGATTCTGGCGTGTGGAAAACACGCGCCGCTTCGAGTTTTCTGCATTAGAATCATTTTATTCTAACCAGAAACACCACTCATGATGGTTTGTATAATTATTTAATGTTTTTTATGCATGGAATATTCATGGGTTGTGTTTAAAATCTCACTTCCATGCATGTAAAAGCATGGACTAGTGTGTATTTGTGAGATGAATGCATGGTAAATGCATGGATAAATAAGAACTTTAATATTCAATCATTATTGCACGGAATATTTATGCATATTGTAAGATGCCTCACTTCCCATGGAAGGCAAATGCATGGATTTATATGAATATAGAAGATGATGCAGGCAACAGCATGGGGTTTTCTCACTATAAATTTTCAATTTTGCATGTTTGTCTCTCACGGGAAATGCATGGATATTTGTGAAAACGTAAGATATGCATGTGCACTCTAATGCCTGGGTTCAGTACAACTTGCTGACTTTTTCCCTCTCTCAATGAACTTTAAATAACAAGGGAGAACTAGCGTAATAGGCCTTATGTATTGTCTAAAAAGCCAGATGGTCTTTCAACATAGTGGTCTCTTGAAACCTACACTAATTTAAGTTTTATGGAACAGGTACTGTTGTCTGTTATTTAAAATATGATACTACAGTGGTCCCCCTCTAATAAGGCCCCCTCATCAAGGGCCATTGTCATTAGTTTAGCCCCCTCTAGAAGGACCACCCCTCCAATGGGGCCACTTTTCTAGTGCACCAGGAGTAGCCTTATTGTGGGGATCGCTGTAGTACCATTTAACCCAAATTTAGTTTTCAAGGGCAGGTTTACAAGTATAGTCTCTCAAGACAGGCAGTCTCTCATTATAGGTTAAATTAATGGAACAGACAGCAACGGAGAAATGCATGTGGTCTTTCAAGTCAGATAATATTAGACACCTGAATTTTAGAACAAAACAAGTGCTACATTCTTCCAGTTGTCAAATCATATGCTCGATTTTGCACACACAAGGCCAAGACACACACAAACGTGCCACGTTCCTGCTCCATTGGCAAGGAACACGAGTGGTCTCTCAAGACACGTACAGCCCACTGTAGGCCTACATAAATTAAAATATGGTTTCAACTACATGACGTGGACATAAGCACTATGGTATTATCCCATTTTTACATGAAAATATGTTATAATTTTCAGTTTCAATCACCATAACAACAATGCTGAGCATGACCATTCTTGTGAACAGTGCAGACAGAGTCAAGATACTTTTACTGTAAAAGCTGTAACAGTGTTAACTTATGCACTCAGAGGAAGCATTGTGTTGTAGATATAATGTAACTTTGCTAACATGCATATGATTACTGCTGTCCCAAATACAAACGGGTGGCAAATTTTAAAAAAGACAAGGGGACTATGTCAGTCCTGTGCTCAGCTGACATGTACAAATACTCTTGCAATTTTTTAAGATTTCCCCCCCCCCAAAAAAAAAAAATTGTTAAAAAATCATAAAAATTCAAAGAATCACACAGGTATGACCATTTCAACAAAATTGGTAGAGACCCACCCAAGGTATATTGCCACCAAGGTTGAAGTCAATCTGGTGGACGGTTTTGGAGAAAAAGTCCAAAATGTGAATTAGCATTACAATGCCTATTGACTTAATAGTAATCAACAGGGAAGGTGCATTTATCAATAAGTACCCCAATCGAAAAAATCATTAAAAGTCAGGAATCCACAGCATTAATAATTACCATCTAGACAACAACTTTGTTTGACCCTTCAACAAGGAACACATCCACTATGTTTAAGCTTAACATGAGTAACAGTTCTGGAGAAGTTAAATATAGCAAAAACACGCAAACATCATATAAAAAAACTAATTAAAAAGTCACAGCGCCACCTGGTGAACAAATTAAGAA
This sequence comes from Hermodice carunculata, assembly GCA_964020975.1. NCBI lineage: Eukaryota > Metazoa > Annelida > Polychaeta > Eunicida > Amphinomidae > Hermodice > Hermodice carunculata. The sequence continues at coordinate 57,827,575 of OZ026625.1, forward strand.
CTATGAGTTCCTTAGAGTGTTCCTGTGTGATATCATTAGGTAATTGGGTGACCAATTATACAGAAGATTTTTTTAAGATTTGCCCAAAAAAGAACAAAAAATAAAATCATTAAGAATCCAAAAATCTATCAACTGTTCATAATTTGAAATTAATCTCTAATTCCACACAACATTATCATCATACATTCCGTATTTCGGTTTTCCTTCCAGTAAATCATATATTTTTCTATCCAATTCCATTTACATTTTTCTGGAAGCACTGGTGGGGAATCTTGATTGACATGAGGAACAAAAACATACATTTATGGTCAAGGTCAAAGTCATCTGCATATCCATTAAATTATTGAACATCTGATAGCAGTATCATATTTTTTAAGTTAGTCGCATAATAAAGCATAAGATTCGTAATTTCAACACAATATGAGCCCATGGTTCAAATACCTGACATTTCTATGGCATAATTTACATGCAGATGTGAAACCTGTTATGCCAAGGTTAAAGGTCAAGGTCAAATCACACAGAAGCCCTGCTATTATGTTTCCTCTATGCTTGTTACATGCATTTAAAAGCTAACTTTACAAATAATGGGCAATGATATATTTGATATGGTAAAGTCTTTATGTGACTGATTTTAACAGAGAATATGTGGACATTTACCAATATAATGCTCAAAAGGTCAAAGGGCAAGGTCTTGTGGGGTTTCAGTGACGATAACACATCAGATTTATCCATGCTTATAGACCAGTACGGGAGGATACATCAAACTAAAATATATGCCAAAAAATTTGTAAAAGAAACCAAAATATAATAACTGGTTTTTACGGGTATTCATTGAACAGGTGGTATATTTCTCCATTGTTGTGCAAGTGTCAAATCCAAATTTAGTCCTTTCAAGAGGAGACAATCAGTTTAAATGCAAAATGACATGTATAAAATTGATCCTTTATGACAGTTACATTTGATCCTTAGATCTGCTGTCTAATTATGTCTCACATGGCAAGCTGTATTGTACCTATTATATGTAACGTTAACTCTTGTCCACCATTGCCAAGACCTCCGTGTCTGACCACATTGCCTGACACAATTGAGTTGGATACTCGATTGCTCTGAGGACCTGACAGTCTTGTGGCACCTCCACTCAGTTCCTGTGAATCTGGGTTGGGGGGTGGGTGTGACTTCCAATGCACATGCTACCTACCCTATTCTTTTCTCCTCCTTGGGCGCCGTTTCTGGCATGGTCTAAAGAGTTGGGAGCTCCATGGATACTGTTCTAGTTGTGTGCACACTACTTCTACAGCAGAATTTGTTTTCTAAGCACTCCTAGTCTCTTCCGAGATATGGACTGTTCATATTTGACCTATGCATATGAATCCCTGACAGAACCGTGGAAGTAGGGCTGGTTGTGTTGGCCAGAGTCTGATCTTTTCTAAGATGGCATCTGTCAGGTTAAATCGCTGACAGAGGGAGGACAGAGGCAGGCTGGCAATTGCTGCTTGGCAGTGTGCTGTGGTTGTGGCACTAGAGACCACTTTCCCTTCTCCCTGTTGGGTTGAGGGCAGAGGATAGACTCACAGAACCACTTCATGGGACAACCATCAACACTGATTTGGTTGTTACCAACAACTTGGCCACGCGTGTTCTCAAGATAATATTTGCAGGTTGACTGAATTTGGCTGAAGCACAAAAAGTTGGCTGAATCTGGTTTGAAGGTTTATGGGGGCTTTCTGAATACTGGCGTTCCAAGTTAGGGATTTTTTTAACACCAGGCTTCGCATGGTAGATTTTTGCCCTCCGCGCATGCCCAACATGCCTGGTAACGCAATTCCGCGGTCAAGCTTTCCCGGGGTAATAGTAGGCCATGGCCAACACAACTGGACAGCGAAAACCATATGAGAATCGACGTGCAACAGTGATCGTTCAGTTTCAGTGAACATGGCAATTAGCGTGATTGAACAGACGGAAAATGAACTATACGACAAATTCTCAAAGATGAAAGTGGTTGACCTTAAGAAGTTTCAAAAGATTCACAGAGTGCAAGGGTACAAATATGTGTAGAAAGACCTAGTTGAGGAGAAAGATGATGCCAGGGACGTGCAAAGAGCTCGATTGGAGTTTCCCGATGGGAAGAAGAAGGTGACTTTGCCATACATATCTTAGATAACCTCCTGGACAGAAGACCTGAAAGAAATGCCAGTGCTTGAGATGCCCCATGTCATCGCCTACCTAATAAGCAAATGTGACTGGACACCCAACAATGTTCAGAAGTGCCGCCTATCCAGGGGATACCAACTTGCGGAACAGGGGCACATCCATGGGGTAAAGTTACACGTGCTATCAAAATTTATTTCATGCAAACTTTTGTATGTTAAGGCACTTTGTACAAGACAAACCTCGCAAAGCGAGGCACCGTACCAGGTCTGGGGAATAGTCACGGAAGAGAGGGTCATCCATACTGGAGGTTGCGAGTGTACAGCGTAAGAGGGCTTTAATATTAATTAGTTGATATTTATTTATTGTTTAATGTCGCCAATCTTAAACAAATAATAATAGCTGATCTGCTTGAAGGCCTACAGTGTGCCACTGATCAGGTAACAAAGTTTGCAGACAGTGTATTGCGAATTTAGGTCAGGTGGTTTGCTGTTAATTTCTGATTGCACCTGTCAAGCGCTAATCTGGTTAGTGGTCAGCCAAGCGCGATGATCTTCAAAGCACTGGCAGAAGTGTGCCCTATGCTAATCCCTCAGAACTCACCGAGTCAATCAAGGGTGACTTAATGCATGTTTAGTTGTGCCACAATGCAGGCCCCGATTTGTATAGGTTTTGTCTCAGGTTTTGTGTTAGTATTTTTCATAGTGACCGTGTTTTCTGCTATCGCAGGTACATCCTGGTATCTTACAGTTGTACACTGGCATGCTTTCTTGGAGTCACACTTGTAGGTTATTGAAATAAGCAGCGTTAAAAAATTGACACCAACTTTCCCGTGTTAACCCAATGGGGCAAAATGGCGAGACTTGAAAGTGTCCCCCGAGACTTGGAGAAACATGCATGACTTCGCGGGAACATAGTAGTCAGCGCCACCCAGGCAAAAATTGTCCCTATCTTGGAACTAAGCTATTCTATCTGAATATGGCTGAATTCCAGCTAAATTACTACAGCAAAATTCAGATTGGCTGAATATAGTCTGAATCACTTCAGCAGTATTCAGATGTATATGAATTTTGTTTGAATAACTTCAGCTATATTGGGATATTTCTGAATTTTGTCTGAATCACTTCAGCAATATTGAGACCTTTCTGAATCTTGCCTGAATCACTTCAGAAATATTGCTATCTTTCTGAATTTTGTCTGAATCACCACAGCAATATTCAGATAATTCTGAATTTTGCCTGAATATCTTCAGCAAATTCAGTTTTCTGAATTTTGTCTGAATCAATTCAGCAATGTTCAGGGGTATCTGAGTTTTACTGAATCACTTCAGCAATATTCATATCTTTCTGAACTTTGACTGAATCATTTCAGATCTTTCTGAATTTCATCTGAATCACTTCAACAATATTCAATTTTCTTTATTTTGTCTGAATCACTTCAGCAATATTCAGAGGTATCTAAATTTTGCATGAATCACTTCAGCAACATTCAGATCATCTGAATTTTGTCTGGATAACTTAAAAAAATTCAGAAGTTACTGAGTTTTAAGTGCCTACCATAGTTTGGGGTGAACAGGAACACTTTTAGGGGTTTTCATGCACCTCTACATCTCTATTTTTATAAACAGTGGAAAAATGAGGAGAATTAATTGACAACATTTTTGTTTGTTATTTGTGAAAATGAATAAACATAGGGATTGTTTAAAACCTTCAGGTGAATTGTAAACCCCTCTGATGAATTTTATAAAAGTTATATTCAAATCAGAATATTTTTGCATAATTCCTTTACACAAAAACTATATAGAATTTATTAAGTTGTATATTTTATACAACCATTTTCATAATGACAAATGTTAATTTTACATACCATGAAATCTTACAAATTTGCGACAATAATTTACTTTTCTATGCCTTGATATTTTAACAGGAACATCTGTCAAAAATTGTTCCATTTACAGGTATGGCCATGAAGCCCTAGACATACATGTGCTTCCTTGTAACTGTCTGCCCCTCCTCCTCCTACCTATTATCTCCAAAAAATTAAACAAATAATTTTTTCCACCTGGAAGTCATTACAGCTTTCATCAGATTGGCTCAGGAATTCTCTAGCTGAATCCTGGCTGAAGTTTTCTGAATCCAGGCAGAATTGTGTCTGAATTTTGGCTGAAGCCTGAGTTATAGCTGAAACTGTCTGAATACTGGCTGAAACTATATGAATACTCCCTGAATGATGCTGAATTCTGCTTGGAGCAATCTGAATATACTGGCTCAATCTGATGTCAATTCTGCCTGAACAATCTCAATACTGCCTGAAGCTGACTGAAATCTGGCTGAATCTTTTCTTAATATTGGCTGAATCTTGACTGATTTCTAGCTGAAGCGCTCTGCATTTTTGCTGAATCTGACTGAAATATTGCTGAAACAGACTGAATCGTGTCTGACAAGACCAAATTTCAGACAATACTCAGATAGGTTGTTTCAGCGAGAATTCTGATTTGATTCAGCCTGAATTCAGATCTGATTCAGACAAATTCAGGCAGAAATTGCCCACAAGGGCAGCAATGCCACTAGAGAAGCGAAAGCAATCCCACGCAGCTTGCACGCAGGCTCAGGTGAATGCTACTCTTTTACCTAAAACCCTGGGGGAGATGGGGGGGGGGTGAGAAAATAAGGAGAGGAGGTGACAAAGTCACAAGTTGGGCAGCAAGAGATCACGTTCGCCAACACGTAAGGTGACAGTCGAAGTTTCCTCAGTCACGGTAGTTCTGGGAGTTCACTGCTGGGCAACAACAGATGCAAATGGTACCGATCTAGCAAGTGTTTCCTCCCTTTGAGCCGACCACCAAAGAGGCAGGCAAAGTCATGCCTGGATCTTCTGGCCTGGACCCCTCAGTTCGAGTGCTCAAAAGCCAAGGCAGCCACACCACTGAAGCCATATATGATGATGGAGACCTCCGAGCCTGTCCCTGGGCATTCCCGAACCCAGCCCAATTCCTCCAGCTCACAGGTTTGAGACCTCCGGTCTAATGTCTTGGCACACCGGAACACCAAAGCCCTAGCTGATTCCACGAGCTCCCAGTCCCAGTACCTCAGGTCAAACATCCTGGTATCTCGTAGCACTGGAGAAGGTACTCAAGTCTATGGTGGTGTCTACCTGTAGCAGGCCTTTGGCTTTAGCAGTTGTGGCCCCTACCATGACCCAATTTAAAGTGCCAACTCTGGAGCTCCCCACCCTTGTGCCAGCAGTGCTGGCTGCTCCCGGCCCCTCTGGGCCTGACCTGGACCCAGCAGCTGCCAATCACACTGCGCCCTTCCTTCAAGCCAGGTACCCTGCCTTCCTGAATCACTTGAGAGACAAGCAGAACACAAGCTCCACGAGGAACATGAGTTCCAGAGGCAGACTTGAACTTTATTGGCCCCCACCAGTACAGTGATCCCTGTCTTGAGAAACCACTCCAATGAGAGACCACCTGCCTTGGAAGACCACTTTTTCAGCACACTGTGCTTAGTATTATATTTACCTCCTATGAGAGACCACCTGTCTTGAGAGACCATAATTTGGTCATACCCTAGAGGTGGTCTTTCAAGACAGGCTTCACTGTGCTTCCATTGTTTCACACAAGCAGCCAGCTGATTCTCTTATGAGCCAGCTCAATCTCTATCGGCCCACAGGCTCTGGAGTTCTTGCAACTCCGGCAGATGCCCTCCAGCCAGCCAAACCCCAGGTCAGCAGCAACTGTGGCTCCCACAACAAGCCTCTAGGAAGTCTTGCTCTGAAGGATGCAGAGGTGGTGGCAGCAACTTCTGTGGTACTTGTTGCTCTCCCATCACATGGCATGGTGATGGATGTGCTTCTGTCACAAGCAACCGCCCCATCTGCCTCGTAACAACAGCTGTCTGATTAGGCTTTGAGTGTCATAACTCTAATGCCTGGTGACGAGTCTTCAGACATCAACGCTGAGAAGAAGAGCTGTTGCTTTCAGATTCGTCCATCAGCAGGCCCAGGCTACCAGCTACCAGCTATCAGCCAGCGCCCACACCGGCATTGCCCCGCCCGCCAAAGTCCTGTAGTACCAATGCAGCAGAGGGAACCTGCTCATGCTCCATTGGATACTACTCTGGCACTATTAAACTCAGGGCTTTGAACACTTCAAAGATCACATTCAGAGCCTAGTGGGTGACCAAGCTGTGGTTGCTCAGCCAGAGGAGAGAATAGGAACCTTTGCCATGTGCTGCCAGGACTCACATCCCTTTCTCACCCTTGGTCGCTGAGTTTTATAACCAGCTGACAGCCAGGATTCACGGCACCTCGGTTTCTGTGAGGCCACCCAATTCCAGCTATCTTAAGCAAGGGTGAGTTCTCCCCTGGCTGGAAGTCCAAGGGAAATGGTACTCGACCCCAGAGCAGACCAGCATAAGTGACCTAGGGTGTTGTACTGTGTCCTTAATTGTCCTTTTCTTAAGCGGTTAATGACCTTAAAAAATATCAGGGTTGCAACGATACGATACACGATACAATACATACAGCTGAATAATGGATATAAATTAAATTTATATATTCTTTTATCACTTATTCTAAATTCATGCTCAAAATTAAAGCTATATTTCATATTTGCCTTGTAAAATAACATGATAAATGTTTCAAATGTAAAATAATTTAGAAATGTAAAACTAAAAAGTTGAAATGCCTTACAATGAAATTTATTACAATTTTATATTCTTTAAAAATTCGTGATCTAGATTATGATTAATGTGCAAGTGAAAGATCATTACCATTTACTTTCTTCGCTGCCATCATGTTCATGTGGGGGGGGGGGGGGGGGCCCATCAAATTCTCAAGTCTCATTAATTAAAAAAAGTTCAGAACATATCTAAGCTTTCAATATTTCCAACACAATTGCTGTCAAATGATATTGTGGGCTACTGTTTTATAACTAATATGAAGAGTACTATGTCTTATCCTGCTAGCTGTTATTTATTCATTAAGAGATTCATTTTAAAGCTAAAGGAAACCAGGCTTCATGTAGGGATGCCAAGCCTCGAAGCTCTTCAATGTTGTCTTAGCAGGCAAGAAAATGCAACATAGGTAAGATGAGGGTGCTGCCCCCCCCCCCCCCCCATTCAGAACTGATGTAACTACAGTTTGGTGTCACAGTATTTGACTACTTGTGCACATGGCTGCACATTTTCAGGATTTTATTACCATGGTTTGGTCATTAACAGCTTGATATCAACATCTATCAAAATCGTATGTATGGTGGAAGTGTTTGTTGATATGTAGGGCTTTTGATGAATGTTCACACTTCAATGGCAATGCATTCACTCCAGCTGGCCATCATGTTGCTGCTTACTTCTCCCGTTCCAAACTATTTCCTTGCCCGTTGGACTGGACATCAGATAATTAAACTAGAACAGACTGATTTTCCAACAGAAAATCAAATGTCTCCCGATGGAACACTTACATCTCTGAATAAGCTACAAGTGATAACAAATTACAAATGACCAAGTTTGCTTGAAAATTACAATGCTATTTTACCTCTCACCTAGATACATTACTCTAGCAATTTTCATCAAGTTCTTCAAGACTTATTGCAGAGAAACCAATTTCACATAAATGACCCTGTGACCTTGAAAATTAGGTCAAAGTCACCCAAATACAATCCCAACCTTGGTCTTACCTTGATACATAATCCTACCAAGTTTCATCAAATTCCGTCAAGTTCTTCATGACTTATCGAACGGAAACCAATTTCACATATGTGACCCTGTGACCTTGAGAATTCGCTCAAGGTCATCCAAATACAATCCCAACCTAGATCTTGCCTAGATACATAAGCCTACCAAGTTTCATCAAATTCCATCAAGTTCTTCATGACTTATCGAACGGAAACCAATTTCCCATAAGTGACCCTGTGACCTTGAGAATTCACTCAAGGTCATCCAAATACGATCCCAACCTAGGTCTTGCCAAGATACATAATCCAACCAAGTTTCATCAAATTCTTCAAGACTTATCGCACGGAAACCAATTTCCCATAAGTCACCCTGTGACCTTGAGAATTCGCTCAAGGTCACCCAAATACAATCCCAACCTAGGTCTTGCCTAGATACATAAGCCTACTAAGTTTCATCAAATTCTATCAAGTTCTTCAAGACTTATCGCACGGAAACCAATTTCACATAAGTGACCCTGTGACCTTGAGAATTAGGTCAAGGTCACCCAAATACAATCCCAACCTAGGTCTTGCCAAGATACATAATCCTACCAAGTTTCATCAAATTCTGTCAAGTCCTTCAAGACTTATCGAACGGAAACCAAGTGTTGAAGAACCTGAACAAGAAGAAGAAGAAGAAGAAGAAGAAGAAGCGGAAGAAACGGGCACTAAACCAATATGTCCCCCGGCTTCCACCGGGAGACATAATAAATAAAAACTGACATATATATGTTCTTCATTCTGTTGTTCAATTAATTTAAAAGTGAGAGATAGGTTGATTGCTGGCAGGGATGTATTTTTGCCCTTTCTTAAATATGGGGGCCTCTAAGGCACTTCACCAATCTGATGGGATTTCTGAAGTGCAGAAGGATATGTTATAGATGGTAGTAATAGTGAGGGGCAAGATTGGGGGCTAATTCTTTAAGCACTCTGGGGCAGATACTATCAGGACCTGCTGCTTTGGTTGGGTTCAGGTTAATCAGGAGTTTTTCAACTCCTGTGCAGGTAAGAGCTGTTCCAAAAAATATCCTATGGGAGGGGTGGAAGGCACCTTTTTGAAAGCACCACCACCTACAGGACATACCTTTCACTAGAAGCCTCCACCTATAGGACATTTCTATTTTTAAACTCCTCCATCCACAGGACAGGTAACCCCCTCCCCCCCTCAACCCCTAGGACAATTTCTTTTTCAAAAACACAAATTTTAACTCCATGCACACTTTGGAAAATTTGAAAATTTCAAGGTGCACATTTCAGCAATATTTGTGTATGAAACAAACTGCATTTAATAAATAAATGCATGAGTGTTTTAGGGGTGCTTAATACTATGATATACCTATATTTCTTTAATACATGACAGAGGTGATATACATGTACAGTACCAGTTTGAATCTCAAAATATCAGCTCGCCATTGTAATAAACAAGAGTACAGCATGCCTGTGTGGTTCAATAATGGTGCATCAATTATAGAAATACACATCATGGCACAACTAAACTTTCAATATTATACTGCTCAAACTTTAAATGTGCAACCAAATAAAGCTTCTCCAAGTGATTTGACTTGTTTTGTTTTTTTAATTTCAAAGCTTGCAGTTTGTGCACAGAGCATTATTAAGCTGTAGAGCTCATGTTCTTTTGGCTTGCAATGCTCTTACACTTACTACACTATAGTGATGATGGTTGTAATGCTTTTTAATAGACTTTGTGTGTCAAGTACACCTTTTCTCTCCTACATGTTGTATATGTACTTGCGTGTGACCTTTAAATTAAGTTAGTGTTCTACCAACTTGGCAGATCACTACAATCAAGTGTTTTTAAAAAACCCACAATTATACTGAAGCCAGAGTAACATTGTGAGTTTTTCACTCTTTAATAAAAAATGACTGCTTTAAATGATCAACACCCACATTCAAAATATTACTTAAACTTATCAAAGTATTAAATGTACCAAATTTTTCTTGTCGCTGATTGGTCAAACCAAATACTGCAGCCATAAGAAAACTATTTCATGAACCAGTCTGTTTGAGAAACTAGCCCTAGATGTGGTGACGTGTGTAAAGATTATCTAAATGACATGTCAATCTAAAACTACTTTACTTTAATAACTCATTCCATACTGATCCATGTTTTTCAGCCAAAACAAAGTGTCCCTTTATCTGACTTTGTTCAACTTTTGCCAATTTTATTCCAATTATGAAACGAGGTATATGAAAAGACCACACAGTCAACAGCTTTTCTCAGCAAACTCCAGGTGCAATATTGGATCTAAAGTGTGCAAAGCTGTTGATTCAGACTTCTCATGATCTTTCAGTATGGAATGAGTTGATAGTACACTTATGTACCTTTTGCTCCTTCAGTCACCCTCTTCAGTGTGCTAGCTTGCTTTGTAAGACAACTGTATGGTGAATGGCTTGTGCATGCATTGTCATATGGGGCATTAGCCAGGCAACTTCAGCATGCGGAGATCACTGTTTTGAACAGAACCTACCTACCGTCGTACATCCATGAGGAAATCAACCACGCTCTTTGCTATTCCCCAGGCAAATGCATATACCAATCATGACTACAATTCAACACACGTCCATTTACAGAAACTTTATTACATAATCAACACAAAATACACACTTCTTTTGTTTTCTTGACCCAAGTACACCATGTATTTCAATCTGCCTTCTCGTGTTTGACGCTGTCCTCGCTACTTCCGGTTTCGGTTTGTGCTGCTAACGGTGCGCCACCTATATATTGGTACGCAGTCTGATCGTACATGTTGTAATACTAGAGTATAAAAGGGTACCAGATTTATAATAGATTTCTACAGGCGGGAAAAGACATCGGAGAAGCCGAAACAACACTGATGGGAAAGAATGAAAAAGTAATTGAATTTATTAAAATTGATTGATATAACATATAATAATGTACCGTACATGGAGAATAAAAATACCTCCACCCATAGGACACACGATCTTATTAAACCCTCCAACCCAAGGACAGATGTTTTGTTTTTTTCCACCACCCATAGGACATGCATGCCGTTCTGAGCCTCCAGGTAGCGGACAAAAAAAATTTGCCGTCCACCCCCTCCATAGGATATTTTTTGGAACAGCCCTAACATCGAAGTTGTTTAACTTAGGAAATTTCTTATTGCGGATTGCATTTTCGGACATCTGTTTAAGGGAGATAGGCTTGTCTTGGTTGAAAACTGACTGAAATTGTCTGTTTGAGTAGGGGGGCCTGTTCTTTTGGGGTAGTGATTAGTTTGCCATTTTCTTTTAGTGGGGAAATGCCAGTGTTATCTGTTCTTTTATGTTTTATGAATTAAGGTCCAGAATTTTTTCATGCACTTTTTGGTAGAAGTGTCTTTAGGGGTGACGATGTCTTAAACATAACACAAGTATGCTTGTCTTTGTTTGCACTGTAAAGTGTGTTTGACGTCTTTGTACCTCTTTATGTCAAGTGAGTTGGCAGGTTTTTTTCTTTTTCTTATGGAACCCTCCGCTTCTGTAAGTACACCAATTTCAGTACACCCTTAAATATAGATGCATCTGTGTGTAAGGTTTCATACATCTAAGTTACAGTAGTAAAGGAATTATATGTAGCCCAGACATGAGTTTACAATGTCACTTTGACCCAGATAAATGTCCACATGCACCTGTGTATAAAGGATCATTAATCTAAGGACAATTGAATTATAGCCTGGACATGAAAAGTGATTGCAGCAAAAACGTGATTACTGTGTGCCCCTCCTCAGGTTGGGGGGGGGGGGGGGGGGGGCACAACAGCCAATGAACATGCCATGCTCAGCTGACCTACAGATTCATATTGTGGCTTTGTAAACATGGGATAGGATTAAGGTTACCCATGGACTGAGTAAATCTGATCTTTATGAAAGAAGACTAAAATCTGCCACATCAAGGTCCAAGTTCAAGTAGTTCTCAACTTAGAGTGAAGAATAAAACTCATGTACAGTTACGCTCGCGTTCAAGTTTACAAACGCCAAACGCACCAACATTTCCCAAACGTTTCCCAAACACTTTCAGTGAAAGTCAAACGTTTTGCAAACACTTAGCAAACACTTTACAAACACTTTGCCAAACGCTTTCAAACACTTTTCCAAACGCTTTCAAACACTTTGCCGAACGCGTTTGGTGAAAACCGAACATTTTTAAACACTTTTCCAAACGCTTTCAAACACTTTACACTTTGTGCCAAACGTATGTGATACATGTACATGTACACTTGTCCGTAGGTCACTGGGAAGTGGCAAATGGGTCGTGAAGTGATATTTTGGAACATACCACATACAGTATCACCTAAAAATGTTGCTCGATAACCAGTTTGTGTTGTTTTTAAAATGTCGCAATTTCAGTCAATTAGATTTGAACCTAGGTATGAGCAGCCCATAAGTTATTTGATTGTTTGGTGGCGACATAAAACTAACACTTTGCAGTCTGAGTCCCCATATATGCGGACTCGCACAAATGATATACTATCAATAGATTTCATATTTGAATTCCTCATCAAAAGACATTCCAACGAATACCAACATGTCATATCTGCCATTAGCGACTAGTCAACAGCTTTTATCGGTGCCCTCTGGGCGCCAGTGCCCAGAGCGGGCCGAGGAAAGCTGTTGACTCAGACTAGAAAGTGTTAAAGCCTCAGATATACTGGCTTCAAGAGCGGATCCAGAATTATTTCGGTGGGGGTGGGAGCGTGGGGGGGGGGGTGCCATCGACTTGAAGGAGAAGCCCGAATGCGAGTGCTGACAGCACGAAGCTTTTGGGGGGTCTGGTCCCCCAGAAAATTTTCAAACATAGATGCTCTCATATGCGTTTTCCTGGCATTGGAGTAAATCCATTGGCAATATCATGATCAGATCATGATTCATGATTTGATCATGATATTGCCTATAAATTTACTCCGAAATAGTTCCTAATTTTCAATTAAAATATATATAATTACTCCAAGGAGCAATGGAGTATCGCCTGGCTTACTCCACTGGAACTAATTCTACTGCTTGGCTTAGTAAGCCGAACAATACTTAAATTGAGCTGCTTCTGTATTTCCATTCAAAATTTTAGAAGTTAGCCTTTTTTCAAGAACTTCACTTTCAGAAAAAGTATGATAGCGACTGGGTATACTTGCTACTGAAAGATCTGTAACTTTATAATAAATGGAAGAGTTAAACCTGTCAATGTAGGCATATTATTTGTTTTATTCTATGTTTGGCAGTGAGTTATCATTTTCTGGAGTGAAATCCAGAAATAGTAACTCACGGTAGGTCTCATGACCTAAACATTGTTACAAGTGAATCGTGACGCGCCTGCGTCAGTGACGTAATGCATTGACATTTAGACAAAATCAAACGTCCGCGAGCTATGCTTAATTATACGTCACGGGTGACGTTGAATAACTGCGATGAACGTAAACAAACACGGCACACCAGATTTGACATTTCCAAGTGAAAAGTCTCCGCTTCAAAACGGCGACACCTAAGCAACAAGAGCGACAATTTTTGCGGTACATACTCGATTAAACATCGAATAAATAAAATCTTACATGGCAGTGAGTGAGTGACGATTTTCTCTCACTCGGGATCGTTGTTGGTGGGGAAAAACACTCGTGACCTGCGGTCACTCGTGATTTTCCCCACCAACAACGATCCCTCGTGAGAGAAAAATCGTAACTCACTCACTGCCATGTAAGATTCTATATTTCTTCTACCTATACTTATTTTCTTCCTTAATTAGGTATGACCATGTCATAATATTGTTGATAACCAGTAACAATATAAATATCAGCAGGTAAAGGTGAAAAATACATATTTCCAGGAATTATTTGTCATTGACTCATTTTTTCTTTTCTTCATTTCATGTGAATTTGAATCAGATATAAAGCGGGATTTGATTTGTGGAGCCCAGATTAGTGAAGTTTACATCCCTGAAAATCCAAATAGTCTGTATGAAAATGCAGTGGCAAATGCCAGGAAAACGCATATGAGAACATCTATTTTTGATAATTTTCTGGGGGAGGCCCCCCAGATCCCCCCCAAAAGCTTCGTGCCGTCGGCACTCGCATTCGAGTCGTTGATACCCCCCACCCCCGGAAAAATTCTGGATCCGCCCTTGAAGCCAGTATATCTGAGGCTTTAACACTTTCTAGTCTGAGTCAACAGCTTTCCTCGGCCCGCTCTGTACATGTATCACATACGTTTGGTGCAAAGTGTAAAGTGTTTGAAAGCGTTTGGAAAAGTGTTTAAAAACGTTTGGCTTTCACCAAAACGCGTTGGCAAAGTGTTTGAAAGCGTTTGGAAAAGTGTTTGAAAGCATTTGGCAAAGTGCTTGTAAGGTGTTTGGAAAGTGTTTGCTGCGTGTTTGCAAAACGTTTGACTTTCACTGAAAGTGTTTGGGAAACGTTGGTGCGTTTGGCGTTTGTTAACTTGAACGCAAGCGTAACTGTAAGCTGAAAAGTTGAACCCAACCTGCATGTCATGGCAGAATGAAACATAAGACACGTTTTTACAAGAGTGCAGGGACAAGGTGAAACATTTTATCACTGACTTGCAATGAATGAACTTAACTACAAGTATGTGGATTTGGTTGTCTTGTAGATTCACTGATAACATGGACTTACCTTTTGGTGTTAAACGCACCCTCCCAAGGGGTCCACTAAATGAAGTATTTTCAGCCAAGAAGTGAACTTCTAAATCTCCTGCATCTGTGCGCTTCATTGCTAGACTGAGGCTAAACTGCCTTTTCACACTATCGAACCTACAGTAGTAATTGAAGGCATATTTTCATGCTCATTCATACATTGAAGATCTAATTTCACTCCAAGGAGTACTTTATTCTTATATCCAGGGACGTGCTATAGATGGACTACCAACGGGGGGGCCCCTTTGTACCATCTATGTTGCCGCTGCTCAAGTTATCGGGTGTTTGAGCGAGCACCTTCAGTGCTGAACAAACACAACTCGAGCCACGGTCCGCGCTGGCCGCTGGCAGTCTCGTGAGCTAGGTCACGCGATAAAAGGCGAGAATAATCGCGTCACCGACTGAAATGTGCAAAATGTTTCATCGTGTTCCACATTTTAAAGTCAAAATTTAGCGTTACGCTGGACTCAGCTACAAGAAATGAAACCACCATCATGATCCTACCGGCATACACTATCCATTTAAAACTACATTTTTTATTGCTGATTACGGCAGAAGGAGTTATTACGCATGCAAGTTGTCTAACTTTGCATCATTTTGGACAGAAAAAATGCAAAAACTAACCCTTTTACCGGCCGATTTCAACGAAAAACACATTGATGGACTCGCACGGTTCTGATTCAAACGATGAGGCTGGTTACGCACGCATAAAACTCTCCGTTTTTGAACTTGGTACAATAGCACACCCGATGTAAGCCTGATGTAAGTAGCCCGATACAACCAAACGCGGAAACATAGATGGAACAACAATCGGACTGAGCAGGGGAGATTAACTTGAGCGGCGCTACTGAACATGTCTTGTAGTCGTCGCGCCCAGTTGACCACTAAAGTGATTAGCGCTCCTGTTGGCAGTCCATCTATAGCACGTCCCTGTTATATCAAAGAAAATTTCACAGCAATGACAGTCAATATGGAAGATATGGTAAGGTTTATGATATGAACACAGTGAAGGTACTACTGGGTAACAGTGACAATAGATAGAGAAATTTATCATTCACCTAACAGTGATCAAGGAAATTTAATCAAATATTGCCACGGTACATGTAAATACATAGCGATTACATATTTTGCTCAAAAATAAAATCAAGAGGGCTGTGTGAACAGCCCATGCTCAGCTGACCTCCCGATTCACCACACTTGTGGCTATGTGAACATGGGATAGGATCAAGGTCACCCATGCACTGAGTAAGTCTGACATTTATGGAAGAACACTTACATCTGCAACACCAAGGTTCCAGTTCAAGTAGTTCTCAAGTTGTAGTGAAGAGTAAAATTCATGTATGTTGCACTGTGATCCAGAAATGAGGTCAAGGTTACTCATGTACTGTCTTAGCGTGACCTTCACAGAGAAACATTACCATGTGCAGCATCCAGGTCCTAACTCAAAACAGATCTTTAGTTATCAAGTGAACACTACATTTCATGTCAGTTGTCCTATGACCTTGGGAATGAGGTCAAGGTCCAAAAATCACTAGAGTATGACCACTTGCACAAAAGACGTAGGCACTTATCAAAGGTACAGCCGTATCAAGCTTGATATAAATCTGGCCAAAATTACTTAAATTATAACCATTACAAGCAACTCAATGCTAAACTTTCCCATTCAAACTTTTTTCAAAGTCCCCCCCACCCCCAAAAAAACTTAGAAAATTTAAAAATCAATGGAGCATCACCATTTGAACCAAGTTGGTAGACACCCACCCAAGGTACATTGCCACCAAGTTTGAAATCAATCTGGCAGACAGTTTCTTTGGAGAATTCCAAAATGTAACTTGGCATTAGAATGCCCATTGACTTACATAGTAATCAATAGGAAAGGTGCATTTACTGATAAGTATTTGATTTGATTTGATTTCTTTTTACTTTTACCAGGGTCACTGACTCAGTTTCGCAATACTGGTCTTTTGCCAGACCCTGGATGATACATGGTAAAACAATATGAATGACATGACATAATATGATAATAAAAAAGAACAATAATTAAAAGAGTGTTGTGATACAAACACTTATAAACTCTGGTTAAACACAATTAAAAAGTCAAGTAAACAATTGACATAAAAAGTCTATATACATCATGTTACTGTGGGAGAACACAATAATCACATACATTTTGAGAAACTACACATTGATATATACATGTACATGTATATATACTGGTGAGTGTGTATGTATGTAAAAGTCTGAATCAACCGGCTGGGATATATTTTTGGTATTAAAACCAGGATAAATGAGCTGAAAGAAGGGACTGGGACCTACGATACCAATTTTTAAACAAGGGAAGGGTTGGTTGAGATCTCACCTGGAGCGGAATAGAATTCCATACCATAGCACCCTTGACTGATATATATATAGGTATTAATTTTTTACCATTGTTGGTTCTTCTAGGTGGTATATGTAGAGAACCAGTTGAAGCTGACATTGTGGCACAGTCATGTAGATCAGAAACTAGGGTAAATTTGGAGCTAATATATGTGGGTACCTGGTCATGGAGGGCTTTAAACATAAACGTACTAGCATGGAAATTTCGCCAATCTTGTAGGAAATGGATTCTGCTCATACAATGTAGGTCTGGCAACTTGAGTATGTCAGTCAGTCTTGTTGACAATTGCAAAAGGCTTTGTTCTGAAGGATTTGTAATTTAGACTACAGTTGTAGCACACAAGAATCCCAGAGAATGTCACCATAATCAAAATGCGAGAGAATCAAAGCCTTGTACAGAGTCAACAATAATTTAGTATCCCGGTACTTGGAAGCCCTGCCAAGGACTGCCAGTCTGCTGTTTACTTTACGGGCTATGTAATCAATATGGTTAGAGAATGATAGGGTGCAGTCAAGTTACACACCCAGGTATTTGAATACTTTCACATGTTCAATTGTTTCATTAAGAATCTTGATTATCAACTCACGGGTAGATGTTAGCCGTTCAGAGGTTCCAAAAATCATGAACTTAGTCTTGGCAGCATTCAGCCGGTTTACTTTAAACTAATCAGAGACGCTGGCAAGCTCCATATTGAGGATTCTCTCAATCACAGCAGGGTCACGGTGGGAGAAATACAATGCAGTGTCATCTGCATACAGCATGACTCTGCATTTAGTGACACTATCAGGAAGGTCGTTAGTGTAGAGCATAAATAGGAGAGGGCCAACGTTGGATCCCTGTGGCACCCCACCGGTGTGTGTATGTGGGTCAGACAGGGATCCATCAGTGACGGTATGTTGCATTCTGTTTGTGAGGCAGGAATGGCACCAAAGATGTTCAGTGCCTTAAACACCGAACATTTCCAGCTTTTGAAGGAGAATGTCATAGTTTACGGTATCGAATGCTTTTTCAGATCAAGGAAAAGGACACCACAGCATCAACTGTTAACCATGTCATGGTGAATCTTGTCTAAAAAATGACTTAAAGCTGTTGTCGCCGTATGAGATTTATGAAAACCAGACTGATGGGGGGGAGGGGGGGCGTGATTAAGTTATTGAGAGTTAGAAACTCATAAAACTGATAGTGCACAGTTAGTTCTTTCTAACAATTTCATAATAACCCAAAGTACCCAAATTGAAAATTTGTTAAAAATCATTTATCCACTGCAGTGCTACCTAGTGATCATATTTGTTTAACCCTTTCACAAGGAACATATGCACCAAGTTCCAGTTTAATCCGAGTGATGGTTCTGGCAAAGAAGTCAAAAATAAAAAAAAAAATCATTGAAAAATATATTATAATTGCACTGCCACCTGGTGAATAAATTAACAATATGGAGTCCCTAGCAGTGCCCTTGTGTGATATCAAGGCAATTGGGTATGGGTTTTGGAGAAGAAGATTTTTTAAGATTTGTCCCCAAAAAGAACCAAAAAAATCGTAAAAAATAAAAATAAAAAAAAAAAACAATGGAGAGTGACCCTCTGAAAAAACTTGGCAGAGACTCACCCAGTGTACAGTGCAACCAAGTTTGAAATCAGTCTGGCTGACGGTATTGGAGAAGAAGTCAAATTGTGAATTAGCATTAGAATGCCCATTGACTTAAATAGTAATATATAGGAAATGTGCAGTTACCAACAAGTACTCAAATTGAAAAAAAAAATGTTAAAAATCAGGAATCCATAGCAGTGCTACCTAGTGAACAACTTTGTTTGACCCCTTCACAAGGTATATATCCACCAAGTTTCAGCTTAATCTGAGTGACAGTTCTGGAGATGGAGTCAAAAATAGCAAAAACACACACAAAAATATACAAAAATAGAATATAACTGCAGCACCACTTGGTGAACCAATTAAGAACTATAGATAGGAGTTCCTAGGAGTGTTTCTCTGTGATATCAAAGCAATTGTTGAGTACTCTTTTAATCTCCTTTCTTGCCTTTGTGAAGTTGATGTTATGTCTTTCTCTATAGTTTTGTCCTCTTTGTTACAAATATCTCAATTTTTTTGTTTCTAATGATACTTGAAACACCCGTGATTACATGTTTGTGGTCTTTATCCATATACTTCTTGAAAGTAGTGTCACATTCACAAGTTTGATTATTCATATTCCAGCTGTCTAAGTCCACTTCATCCATTATTCGATTGTGGTTGAAGACCTTATTACGAACACTGGAAGAGTATTTATAAGTAACTGTGACATCCTCCTCAATATAGTTGCTGACTGTATTTCCAACTTCCTGAAGTCTAATAATACTTTGTAGATTTATGTACTTGATAGCTGGATTTTCATAGTGTATTATCACAGGGTTAATGTGTTTCTTTTTCTTCTTACTTTTCCACGTTTGTTCTTTCTTTAGCTACAATTTGTGTTGTATCATGTCTTGTACTAAACTGGCAATCCTATCTGTTAACTTGCTGTCATTTGTTACTTCATGATCCAGAAGTAACTGTCCCAATTGCTTGAGTTCTTTTTTCGTCATTTGTGGCAAAGTTTTATTGATGTAGTATGTAGTTACTTTGATTGCAGTTTCTTGAAGTAGGTTGAACACATATTGAGCTGTAAGAGATTCTTTATGTGTTCTGTGTTTATTCTTATGTTTGTTCTTCTTTTTCCTGCTTTTGTAGAATATGTCAAATACATTATCATTCTCTGTTCTTTGATTTATGTTCTTATCACATCGATTATTCAACCCATAGGGATATACTGTTCGGAGTTCTTCAATCCAAAATGTTTCTCTTTTCTTTCGCAATCTTGCTGTTTCATTGATCATCTTTCCATTTGAGTATTTTCC
>OZ026625.1:58447560-58672560 GCA_964020975.1 Hermodice carunculata
GGAACACTTTAGCATCTTTAATCTTTGGCAGATCTTCACCAAATTTGATGGGATTGTGGGGGAGGTCAAGTCTAAATTGCTAATGATACTAGTTCTACCACCTATAATTTGATGGAAATTATAAGCCAAAATGTGCTGTAAAATATAAAATTCCATATCTGGAAAAGTACTTGCATTAGACTTGCCAAATTTATAAGATATAAAGACAATGTCCAACGCTAGAATGTCGTATAATATCAGTGACCTTGACCTATTGTGAGGTCACCATACTTGCAAAGTTGAAAGAGATGATTTATTATAATGGCAGGGTGTAGCTTGGACATCAATGGCAATGTCAGCACAGCACCAGACCCACTGTGGAGGAGCTTGCACAAGAAATGAAAAAAGTAGTTGATGCAGCTGAAGATAAGTGTAAAGCCCTTGATGATAGAACAAGTCATCTTGAACAGGAAAAGATGCGCATGTCCAATGAGCTGACCCAGATGAGAGATGAGATTGCAGCAATGAAGCCAGAAATGACTGATGAAAGAGTTATTGCAGAAAACCAAAAAGACAGGCAGTGAAAAGTGAGCAGCATAGCCAAAAATCAAATATAAAAACTAATGGCCTGAAGGAAACCGGTGGAGAGAACCCTACTGATAGTTGTTTGCAACTGTTTGAGAAAGAACTGAAGGTCAAACTGTCATCTAGATATATATATATGTATATGTGTGTGTGTGTGTGTGTGTGTGTGTGTATGTGTGTGTGTGTGTGTGTAGCTCATAAGGTGCCAAAGCGACATGCAGCTGGTGACCAAGCAAACCCTATGATAGTAAAATTTGTCCATGATTAGTGCCTGCTGCCAGCTTATGGGGTCAGGGGTGCATATATGACCATCGCCAATGATCTATACCAGCTAGGACTTGCAAATGTTGTACAATCAAGTCAGAAATGATGAAAAAATCAAGGACTCTTGGACCTGGGCCGGCAAAATTTTTGTCAAATTACATAAGAAACGAACTCTCAAACTCAATTATGGTGAGACTTTGGACAACGTGCTTCAAAAGCAAGGTACTGGGACAGTTTAAGTATTTCTATTACAGCTAAGTGTGGTTGGAGGAAAGTGTAGAAATAGGGAATGTAACACTAATTTCTGTTGTTTGTAAGGACCGAGCAAGGGTCACAATAGCTAGAAGTAGAAGAAGTTCGACCGCTTTCGTTGTGTTTTACAACTCATCAGGAACTGTGGGTTAACCGACGTTACGTCTGATATATATGCCGAAGGGTAACTTTCTGTTGCCACGTAAAACACGTTATCGTGATTGCGTAACACAGAATCTCGGTTCTACCAAGACGTTATTGTCAAGGTGAATTAGATTCAAAAGAATTTGAATCCCAGCAGGCCTGTAAAATAAAAACTGCCATAGAAACAATGGAAAAAAATCTATTGTTTTCTTTCCTTTTCTGAAATCAGCCATGCACTCTGTTCTCTGGTCTCTAATCATTACTTGGTTGTGTTTACAGATATACATGAGGAACTTATTTTATCAACATTAAATCTCCTGCACTGTCTTATTAGGGAGAAATGCTTTTGTCATGTACACATTGTACATAGTACGGGTATAGCAACTGTATGCATGCATGCGTATTAATGGCGATACATGCAAGTGTGTGAGACAAAACAAATGTTAAGTATTACAAAATACTGAATAATATTATGTGTAGGATTTCTTTCCATTTTTTTTTTTTTCTTTTTTTTTTTTTTTTTGTTGTTGCAAGTTTTGAATTGGAGGTGTATGGCATCATTTATCACTGTTTTATAAGGTAGCCACCAGGTGGCAACGCATATCAACATTAATTTAATTCTGCATTCTGGCATTCGGTCATTAGGGAGAAATGCTTTTGTAATGTAAACACTGTAGTATTGATAATAGTAACTGTATGTATGTTATATATGCAAGTCTGCAAGACAAAACAAATGTACTGTAAAATACTGAATAATAGACTATAATTATATATGATGTCTCTTTTCTCCAGGTGTTGAATTTGAAATGTACATACGGCAACATTTATCACTGTTTTATAAGGTAACCACCAGGTGGCAGTGCATATCAACATTAAAGGTCCTCTTGATTGACCCTGTTCAAATTTGATGCAGGGATGACTCATGGGTTGTTCTCACCATACAGTGCAATTTTAAAAAATGGATGTGAAAATAATACGTTTATTCAGATTTTTATTTTTAAAACCCATAGCGCCTCCAATCGTCGCTTTCCATTCATTTCCGACACCCACAAAGCGCGAAAGGCTAGCTTGTGATGTCAAAAACACAACACCGCTGACTGATAATAGGGAAGACTCCAATGATGCTAGCGAGCCATGGCTGTCAAGTGTCACTTATCTAAAACATATTTCATTCATCCTTTATCAACAGGATGGTTTTCTTCTGACTAGAGGGGTCAATATAGGGCCTTACCATTCTCCCCAATTGTTTTCTTTTTTTAATAAACTATGTTTAAACCAACAGGCTTAATATGCATTTAAAAATATTCGTTTTCGTCCTTGTTCCCGCCCAGGATGGGTTGGTGTGTTGATGAACATAAATTATAGAAATACAAGTTTTACAGCTTGTTTACATTCCCCCAAAGACCTGAAATTACGGAGAGCGTGGACCCGCACAGTCAAGATTAACAGGGACAAGTGGCAATGCCCTGGGAACCGATCTAACCTTTGTAGCGAACACTTTGTGGAAAGTGACTTTCAGTGCTGCCACTGCCTAATTACAAAAAAAGTATCCAATTTAACTTTTAAAAAGTGTAAATTTTCAGAAAAAGAGTATAAAAAAGTATAAATCTGAAGCAGCTCACGGGTACTGCAGCAAGAGAGCAGTGTGAACAGCCCATGCTCAGCTGACCTAGAGATTCATCACACTTGTGGCTCTGTAAACTTGGGATAGGATCAAGGGCACCCTTGTGAGGAAGTCGGACTTATGTGGAAGAACACTAACATGTTCAACACCAAAGTCCCTGTTCAAGTACTTCTCAAGTTACAGCACTGAAGAGTAAGATAAATACATGTTACACTGGGATCTCAGAAATGAGATCAAGGTCACTCATGTACTGTCTAAGCGTGACCTTCATAGAGAAAATTAACGTGTGCAACATTAAGGTCCTAGCTTACTCAAAATAGATCTTAAGTTATCAAGTGAACAGCAAATTTCATATCAGTTGTCCAGTGACCTTGGGTCACTCATGTACTGAGTTTGGCCTTCAAAGAGGGTATCCGATGACCCTGTAAAACATGAAAGTAGAACAAATAGTTCTCAAGTTATCATCTGAAGAGTTGAATAAACCTAAGTGACCCTGTGACCTTGACAATGAAGTCAAGGTCACCCATGTACTGTGTAACTCTGGTTGTCATGCCTTCAAGTCTTCCTATGCATTTTTTAATCAATTGGCCAAGTAGTTTTGGGGGAGATTTTTTTAAGATTTGGCAAAAAAAAAAAAAAGAACCAAAAAACTCATAAAAAATTCCAAAAATCACTGGATCACGACAATTGTACAAACTTAGCAGAGAGTCACCCAGGGTACATCCCCACCGAGTTTGAAGTGAATCAGATGAGTGGTTTTGGAGAAAAAGTCCAAAATGTGAATTTCCATTGCAATCCCCATTCACTTACATACTAATCAATAGCACTGTATGCATTAACCGACAAGTACCCGCATTGAAAAATTCATTAAAAATCAAGGATTCATAGTGTGAAGTGTGCACGAAGATTGCCACCTTGAAAACTTGACAAGTTTATTAATTCCACAGTCCATATATAATGAATCAATTACAATGCCTGTTCGTTCCAAAGGCACAACATTGCCTGGGTGACGAAACTCACAGCCAGCCTCTTTTGACTGCATAATTTGAACAAGGCATATTTTTGCTACCACTTCTTAATAATCTATGTAAATTGTATATAAAATAGACTTTGCATGCTTCACACGTTTGATATGTGCATGATTAGCCTATAATGTGTAAATGTTCAGCGGGCGAAAGTTGTGACATGTTAACGCTGACCTTCCCCTTGTACCTTTTGATTGCTGCATCATTTCGGTTGTTCTATTTTCCGGTCAAGATTACTGTGCCAGACTCTAGGATAGACAACACTATCAATGATCTTTCAATTGATGGCACTGTGCTCTTACCTGAGATCACATCATTATTAAAGAACAGCGAACTTGTCCTAATGAAACTCAAGATACACACAGATGGCCCAAGCATAAGAAGTCAGTACTATATGTCACAATGCATAAGATTTTATACTTGTTCTTGGACACCTCAAATCACTGTAAAAATTATAAATCACTGGAAAATTGGAAAGAACTTTTTAAAAAATCTTTACAATAACATCACCACCTTGTGAATACCTTTGTTTGACCCTTCTAAAAGGAACATTTTCATCAAGTTCCAGCATAATCTGAGTGACGGTTTTGGAGAAGTCGAAAATAGCAAAAACACATTTTTTTACGTAAAAAATATTTGAAAATTCACTGCGCCACCTGTTGAACAAGTTAAGGTCTAAGGGTCCCCAGAAGTCTCCCTTAGCAATTGCGAATCAATTGGCCGAGCGGTTTTGGAGAAGATTTTTTTAAGATCCCCCCCTCCCCAAAAGCTCATAAAAAATCCAAAAATCAATGGACCGTCACCATTTGTACAAACTTGGCAGGGACCCAGGTATATTCCCACCAAGTTTGAGGTAAATCTGTCCAGTGACTTTGGAGAAGAAGTCGAAAATGTGAATTGTGGACACCGACAGAGGGACGATGGAGGCCTAACCACCACATAAGCTAAGCTGACTGACAAGTCAGCTGAGCTAAAAAAAATCGCCCATAGTTGCTTGTAATGAACTAAAAACCAGACTTCTATGCTGAGTTGTATCCTTAAAGTGCATTTTGGCTGTGTCTGATGGGAACCAGGACCTTGGCTATGCATCAGGTATCTCTGAATCATTGTCCTGATCCTCATGATGACTGACACCAAAACATGCAAGGTTTCCGTTAACCCCAAATGGGAATATATTACCCTTTCATATCTTGAAATACCCCCTGAGCAAAATTTAAAGGGTCCCAACTTCCTATATTTTCTTTGTTAACTTTGCAAAGGAGAGCAAAAAATTTGATTCTCTTTCAGGTTGGGACCCTTTGAAAAAATTCCTAACAGAAAAACTGACATGGACCCACCGTTGTCACTCAGTGGGAAGATGGTTCATCATTCTCAGAAAGGCTGTGAGAATGCTTAAAACACTATCCTTAATATCCAATTGAATTCCAGCCAAAAGCACAAAAATTTGTCAAAAAAAGTACCAAAAAGTATTTTAGGGAAAAGAGGTATAAATAAAGTACAAAAAAGTAAAACAGTGAAAACAAAGCATCATACATTGTACTTTTAAAAAAAAGTATAAAGTGGCAGCACTGGACTTTGTCAAATATGACGATGTTTAGGATAGGTTTGGCAAGAAAAAGCTGCTGCTGTTGCCAAATACAGTCTCATCACTGGCAGGAAGGATTCATGAAAGTGGCCAAATTAAGCATTACTCATAAAACCAGGAGCAGTGATTCATTGTTTGTTTGTTTGTTTGTTTTTACAGTTTTAAATTAATCTTCAGTATGATTCTGATTTCAAAGCTTGCACAACAGCAAAATATAGCTCTAATAATTCTACTACTATTACAATGTATCACAATTATCAATCGAATGTCACAGTGACAACACTGGTCTAGGATGTTGTTACAAAGTAACGCTGTAACAAAACTTCATTGTGTTTAACCATTTTGATTCAATTAATGGAAAAAAATGGGTGGAAAACATAGACAAACAAAGACCGGTCTTTTTCCATACCCAGGTCTAGGGTTGAACAGTCTATAACAGGTTTAGTTAGCTGGCCACTGCTGGCCACTGTCATGTGTGTGTCCAATTACCACTGTACATTGCCAGGTGTTTAATCCCATAACCAGAGAACATTTGTTTGAATAGCTACCGCATTCACGCCTCATCTACTGAGCTGCCAAGACCAGTGGGCGGCTGGCCTTTCATCTTTTTCAGTGATGTGTTCGTGTTTTTGACAGTCCATGGCCAGCTCCAAATAATCGGGTGTACAAAATGCCATCTCATTGTACCTTTGTCGTTCATATGGAACCAGAAAATAAGTCAGCCACAGGAAAATTTTTACCATTGTTACATAATGGATACGATCTGAAATAAAGGATATCACAAACACGTGCACTGATGACAATGTATACGGAAACATAAATTACTGCCCTCCAAGGGTCGTGAGGCTACTGCTGGGTAGGAGTTATACTGATATTGAAAGCTATATTCATAAATGGGTGATTTAAAAAAAAAAGGCTAATCATCAAGTTTCACCCTTTTTGTGTTAAAAAGACTGTTTTTGTTTTTTTAAATGTGATGTTTTATGCAACGATGACATTAAATGGCGACCTTGGTGCAGTATCTGTTTGGGCCAAACAATGGTTTATTTCCCTTAATGAAAAGAAAACTGGACTCCTAAACATAAGTCAAAGTGAAACAAAACAAACAAGACCACCTGTCTATTTAAACGGTAAACCCATCCAGGAATTAGATCAGCCCAGGCACTTAGGAATTACTTTTAATTCTAAAGGCACTTGGACAGAACATATTGAATCCATATATAAAAGCGCAATGAGAAGAGTTGACTGTTTTAGAAAATTAACTTACAAATTAAGTAGATCTACTCTCGAAAAACTGTACATTGTTTACATCAGACCCATCTTGGAATACGCTTGTGTACTCTGGCATAACTGTACAAAAGACCAGGCTGACAAACTTGAACGGCTTCAACTCGCGGCTGCACGAGTAGTGACGGGTGCATCTAGACACGCTCCAACAGATTACTTTACAATGAAACTAAATGGGAAACTTTGCACGAGCGACGTGAAAAACAAAAATTAATCCACTTCTACAAAATTTTCAACGTTAATGCGCCCGAGTATTTGGAAGAAAGACTGCCTCAATCAATAGAACCTACTTATGAAATGAGAAACCCACAAAATATCCCAGTAATGAGATGCAGAACTACTTTTAGGCACGACTCTTTTTTTCACTCAACCATTATTCTTTGGAACTCTCTTGATTCAGATACAAAAGCCTCTCCTTCACTTGCAACGTTCAAAAGAAATATAAACAAAAACTTAGAAAAGCCATCCAGTTACTGCTACTGCGGCACGCGCCCCGGTCAAGTACACCATGTGCGGCTGCGCACAGAGTCCAGTTCTCTGAATCATCATCTGTTCAAGCATAATCTTGTTGATAGCCCCGATTGTAACTGCGGAATGGGACGTGAAAGTGTGAAACACTTTCTGCACGAATGCTCCCGATACATAATAGCAAGGTCCCAGCTATTTCAACAAATTCCACCCACAATACAACCAACAGTAAACAACATGCTATTCGGGTGTCCTGCGGCTACCACGGAAGAAAACGAAATTCTGTTTAACGCTGTTCAAAATTACATACTTTCGACAAAAAGATTCTAATTTTGATCCCAATTTTTTTGCCTGTCTACTTACAAAATCTGTTCCTTTCAATAGCATCACCTAACCAGTACACTTACCCTTATTGCTGTACATATTGTATTCATATTGTGTTCCTGTTGTAATGTAAATTAACCTGAGCTTGAATTATCTCACTCTTGTTTGTAAAAGTTGTATTGCTTATTTTGTTTTACCATGCACTTATTGTTGTCAACTGACCTGCTCTGTCGAAATTGTCATGTTGTATTAACACGGAGAGGAGTTTATATAAGCTTTAAGCTTGTTCTGCAATCCCTTTTCCGTTGAAATAAAATATGTTTAAATCAAATCATGTTTTATGCAGGGAATTATTAGTTCTGTAGGGCTCCATAATTTGTATGTGAATCTGCACTGAAACAAAATGCAACCTTAATATGAATGCTTTTATGTCAGGAGTGTAACACTTTCAGCGTGACATAAATTATAATACCTATTGTTTAAAGATTCAGGTAAAGAATATTATTGTTTGCATCATAAAAAATTGTCGGATATTCATTTTTAGTGTGACGGCTTTCATCTTGTCACACTGAATGATGGTTTTCACTTTTCTTGTACTTTTAATAGAGTCTAGATATTTCCTTGTACAAGATGGAAAATCACTCATTCATTTCAACATTTGGCATGAACACTATGAAATAGATATTAAATATATTTTAATCATGCACTTTTATTTTTGCACTTCCCCTTGTATGTATATCCTAGACATTGTAACTTTCTCTAGTCGTGTAATTTTGGTGAAGAATTGAGATGAAAGTTGTTTAGCTACTGACGTCAGGAGTGTAACACATTACATTCAACCTGCTGTCAATCAAATATTACATCAACAGAACTATGAAGTACTCTTTCTTTCAGCAGCACTACATGGACAGAAACTAACACTGACAAACATACATGTGCCCTTTGCCTTTGTAGATTACAATGTGGTTTAGATATGCATGTCAGGAGTGTAACACTATAAAATCATGACACAGCTGGAAATGCTATTCATCCTCAAAATTTCATGCAGTAAACAAATGAAAAATTGAACAGACCACACAAAAGCTTCAATTCTTAAGAATTTATCTTGGATAAACTTAAATACTTCATATTATTAAATAAACGACTGATACAGATGCCTGTATTACATGCCTGACATAAGCACTGCAAAGTAAAGCACAGCTTTTCATATCAAATTTGAGTATCAAAAACACTTCTCATCCTTCAGAATGTAAATACATTAACTTGTCACGCATAAATTACCATTACATATTTGATCAGGTCAACAACTAGAAAGACGGCAGCTGTTTGAATAAACCAGTGTGCTAAATGTCAGGAGTGTAACACAAGCATGTGTTCATGTCAGAGGTTTATTCCAGAAGCCATTATGTTGCCAATGTCGGATGTATCATGACCCTGTTTTTACAGCACCTGCATTATGACCAGCTGTGATGTCTCAACTGATTTTCAGCTCATTTATATTGTTACTTTTGAATTCTAAAGTCTTAGAAATCTCTATATGCAAAAAACCCCTCATCTTTTGTTTACAAAAATATATTTTTTGTGTAGTTATTGATTCTAAGAATGAATTAAGGTTAATTGAAACATGATAAGATAATATTTAATATTCTGAAGAATGAAAAGTGTTTTCGAAACACAAATTTGGTGTAAAAAGCTGTGATTTATTTTCCTGTGCTAATGTCAGGAGTGTAACACCGGGAGTGCATTTTAGTTGTTGAGTCAAGGAGCTATTGTGTTGCAAATTGCTCATGTATCAAGACACATTTTTCATAGCATCTGCATAATGACCAGCTACAACGTCTAAGCAGATTTTCAGTACACATGGTTCAGTTATGTTGTTTATTTTGAATTCTGAAACTTTCTCAATATGAAAGAGCTCATAAAAATTTGAAGGTAATTTAGTTTTTTATAACATTTCCTTAAGTTATATTAAAAAATTAAAAACTTGGGCTTTCTTCTATGTCTTCTCTTTAGTATTTTCACATATATTATGTGTATATGTATATATAATAGTACAATATACTGGGGCCAAAGTGACACCAGAAGCAATATTTTTCAAGCAAATTAATTTTTTGACCCTGGCGTCACACTTCCGAGCCATTTTTTTTTCTAAATCACCCAAATACAAACTTATATTTAATTATCCATAGACCACACATATGGGTATGGAAAATTAACTGTTTGTTTAGACTTTTATCATGGATCGTCGACTGAGACTCGACCATACTTTTACATACCGTAGGCGTAGGCCGTAGCTGTTTCGTGAATGCAAGAATTTGAAACACGACAAAACCTGGATAATCCTGACACAAATTACAATTTATTGCATTCCTACTTGTTCTTGTTAAATGTAATTTAAAGTAATTTTATAAGTTTTGATAGGAAATATCTCTTTTGCAACAAATTATCATTGCGCAGACTGCAAGTTGGGACCGTCTGGCTGTACCACGGCTGCACTTCCCGCAGTACTGGTGACGGTAGGGTTCTGGGCGTCCCTTTGTGTGTAAGGCTGAACGATCTATTCCTCTGCTGCTTCAGCTTTTCTTATTAATTCTTCTTCATCGTCATCAGACCATGTACATAAAAAACTCAATTCATACTCTCCGAAATCACTATATGCTCTGTTGTATCTGCCATAACTCTTGGCAAATTGAAGGCACTCTGGCTCAGAATACATACACCATGGCCAGCGGGTTGCGTTTGTGACGTCAGTAACACTTTTACCACATCGGGCCATGATCGTAGAAAATTCACGCGCTTTCCTGTCGCAAATGTGATGCACTTTTGGAGCTAAAATAACACTATTCAAACATGAAATTTAACATTTTGGTTTTCAGATATCATTTCTAACGACCCTAAACGTCAACTTTCTAATTTGTGGTACCCATGTCTTATGTTTAGTTGTACCTGATCTATATGATGAATAAAATCATTCAATCAATATGACCTTTAAATGTGCATTCTGTCATTAGGGAGAAACACTTTTGTAATGTTAACACTGTTGTGCTGATAAAATAATTGTATGCATGAATATATAATAATGGTGATATATGCAGTTCATGCATCAGCAATCCACAGTATCACCACCAAGCAAACATGTTTGTTTAACTCCCCCCCTCCCCCCAACAAGCTAAATTTCTGAACTGTCCCTCAAATTGTTCTAATACATGAACTTGGTGGAAATTTTCCACCAAGTATTAGAATAATTTGAGGGGCAGTTCTGTCAAAGTAAAAAATAGTGAAAACGCAGAATTCATTAAAAATTAGAAAAAAAAATCACAATGCCACCTGTTGGACAAATTAAGGTCTGAGGGTCCCCAGAGGTGTTCCTATGCATACCTGTCAAAATTCCACACTTCAAAATTGGGAGATTTTTGTAAATTTGAAAAATCCATGGGAGAGATTTGTATTTTAACAAAAAAATGTAATATATAGTACTTATTTTTTTTGGCGGGGGGAAGAGGGGGTCTGGCAAATTTGCAAAATTTTGCACATAAATAAATAAATAAATAAATAAAAAAATAAATAAAAAAAATGGGTGAAAAAGAGGGAGACTCCCACTTCATGGGACAGACTTGACAGGTATGCTATGCCATTTCAAAGCAATTGGCTGAGCGGTTTTGGAGAATACTTTCTTAAGATTTGGTCAAAAAATGAAACCCCCCCTCAAAAAAATCATAAACTTTCCAAAAATCACTAGACTGTGACTATTTGGACACTTTTGGTAGAGAGCCACCTAAGGTCCATCCCCACCAAGTTTGAAGTGAATTTGGTTGACAGTCTGGCAGAATTAAAAAATGTTTATTTTCATTGCAATCCCCATTGACTTGCAATATATAGTAAACAGTAGAAATGCATGCATGCATTAATCAGCACCTACCTGAATTGAAAAATTCATTAAAAATCAGAAATCCACAGTATTACCACCAAGAGACCAATTTTGTTTACCCCACAAGCTACATTTCCACCAAGTTTCAGCCCAATCCGAGTTACAGTTTTGGAGATGTCAAAAATAGCTTTAAAAAAAAAAAAAAAAAAAAAAAAAATCACAGCACCACCTCGTGGAACAAATTAAGGTCAGGAAGTGTCTCTATGCAATTATGAAGCAACTGGCTTTGCAGTTCAGAGACGACTTTTTAAGATTTGGTAAAAAAACATCCAAAAACTGCATAAAAAGCTAAGATTTACTGGAGCATGACCACCTGAACAAAAACATGGCACAGCCCACCCATGAGAAATTCTGAAATTTGATGTGAATCTGATCTGGCCAGTGGTTTTGCAGAAGTTGAAAATGTGAATTGTGGACTACGGATGCCTAGTCATAGCATAAGCTCAGCTGACTTGTCAGTCAGCTGATCTATCTATCTATCTATCTATCTATCTATCTATCTATGTATGTATGTATGTATGTAT
Organism: Hermodice carunculata; assembly: GCA_964020975.1. Lineage (NCBI taxonomy): Eukaryota > Metazoa > Annelida > Polychaeta > Eunicida > Amphinomidae > Hermodice > Hermodice carunculata. The sequence goes on from OZ026625.1 coordinate 58,459,550, forward strand.
GTATGTATGTATGTATGTATGTATGTATGTATGTATGTATATATATATATATATATATATATATATATATATATATATATATGCAAGGATCTCTCTTCCACATCCCTGATAAATGGCATATAGGTTAAAAAAAAAAAACTCACTAGAGCACAACAATGCTCACACCAAAAGGGTTCCCCCTTATTCCTGGAGACTGTGTGCCAAAATTCAAAGCAAAAAAGTGAATTGGTAGCAGACCTTTAAGCCAGTACAATTATGTCTTTTTTGTTGAGTCAGTGAAAAAAACTTGGGGCATGACAATATTAACATCATATTTACATCAGACAAATTTTTCCGACCTGTAAAGTATGTGTGCCACAATCCAAAGCAATTTGTGAATAGCTAGGAGTTACAGCTAAAATAAGACTTAAGGCAGCAGTGGAGGACGGTGAAAAAATTCTAATTAGCACTATAATGCATCCCCATAGGGTGGGAAGTATTATATACACGTACTTAAGTTATTTATAATACTGTCATATTCCCTGCCATGAATGATTTGTGAGAGATTATGCGTCTTCTTTTGAAAGACCAATTCACAAAATCTCAGACTGGTACTTTTTTCATTCCCATGTTCACTTCCAGTCGTTCCAGTCTTGGGCAACCGCACATATTAATGCCACGAGAATTTATTTCAAGACTGCTAGGTTCTCTTGTTTTTAACATACACATGTTATATATTGCATTTCATATTGTGCAAAGTGGGCTTCCAAGACAGAATGACAATGATTACTGTCTGGTATAAAAATAATCTGTCTTGAGAAACCCACTTTTTCTGGCAGTTATAGAGAGATCTGAAGATACATGTAGACCAGGGGGAGGGACAGTTTTATTTCACCCATTTTATCAGAAATTGTTACATGTTTTTGCATAGAAAAGTTTGTATGAGACTATAAATTTTCCTCAAAAAACACACATAAAAACAAAACAAAAAATTAAACAAAATATTGGACTGCAATTGCATTCAGCATCACAATTTATACTATTGCTTAATTGTACCAGGTTTCTTGGCCCTACCCAGAGGAAACTGACTGCGCCTGAAGTATTTCGGACGAGATTCTGGTCAACCAGTTAAAACAATGCCTAAAATTAAAGCTTAGTATTGTATCACAATTTAAAGTTTAGACCTGGGCAAAAAAGTGGCCACACAGTTTGCCAATTTTTATGCAATCTCATTTATTATAAAACTGAACTGTACAAAAATGATAGTTTTGTCCAGAAACCAATGTACAGCTCTAAGTTTCTATACTAGAGCCACACCTGTATGCAGCTGGTTTTGTGGTGGAGGGTTGCACAGCTGTAACACATATATCCAGATAGAAAGATTTTCCACTCTACATTTACCTTGATTTACCTACAGAATTAATATAATATCCAAAACATGCAAGACCCCCCCCCCCCTTGATTTGTTTCAAAGCACATCTGCCAGATAATCTAACTATATGTACTCAGAATTCTGTAGAGCACCCACGTGGTTTGCACCCACGCTGATACATATGGTTTCTGGTGTCTGCCACTTCTGTTGTTACAGAATTGTACATGCTGGTGGGTTTTTTCATTGTCAACCTTTTCAAGATTCATTCATGGTGAATTATAAGCTATATGTGCAAAACATAGTGCTCATCTATATTTCAGTTATTTCCTCTGCACTGAATATGAACGATCATATGACATGAGTGGAAACATTGTGAAACATGATTAAACATTGTAATAATGAAACATGGATGAAGAGTTTTGAAAAGTTTATTTGGCAGTCCATATTCAGAATAAAATTCTGTTGAGGCATGGGGACCCTTAACAATATACATGTGCAAAAGCAACAAGTACAGATGAGTTAAAATATGAAACACAGATAGGTGGCATGAGCAAATACAATAAGACACGATTGTTGATAAAGGGCCTAGAAGCGTTCAACACTTCCAAAAATATGTGTCAAAATATTCTTTTTAAAACTGTTAAGGGACCCGCATCACGAACATACTGGGGAATGGCGTTCCATATTGTAGGCGCTACAAAACCTTAAGATTTGGGGGTAGTAGACTGATGTATTATTGAACCGGCAGAGGCAAATCTGGTATTGTAGTTGTGTGATTGAGATGCCAAGATGAACTGGTTAGATAAATGCTCTGGGGTTTTTCCATTTAAAATTTCCCAAATAAGAATACAGTAATTGTAGTGAGATTGCTTAATGCTCATCCATCCCAAAGTATCCAGCATGTCCATGATGTGGGTTATTGCAGAGCATTTCAAAATAATTCTCATAGCTCGATTTTGGATTATCTGCAGTCTCACTAGATCTTTTTTCCATGGACTGGCACTCCAGACAGTACTACAATAATCAACGCATGATCCTCTTTTTATTCTGTCTTTGTGTGAACATGATCAATCATGTTCTACTGTAGCGCCATTTAATCTTATTGATGGCCTTCATCAGTTACAGAACTAATTACACTTCGCAGCATGTTTGATCATACTTGTAATACAACTATTTATGCTCGAACAATGATCATTTGAGCAAGGCAATCCTGTTGTCTGCCTGACAACTCCCATGCAGGGCTTTATATTTTTTTCTCAATGAAGGCCTTATAGCATTGGGGTCAGCATGTCAAGGGTGTCAAATAATGCTGAGCAAGAAAATCAGAATGCTGGATGAAGCACTCATAGAATCCTACAGTGATTAAATACTTTATGAATTTACCTTTTGGTGTGGAGTATTATTTTTTCCATGTAGCATGGTGCAGGTAGTCTTGTTACTGGTTACTCAGGGGTTTACTTCATCCCAAAAAGGCAGTGTTTCCGTTTACCTCTAATTGGGGTATACAGTGAAACCTGTTTTCAGAGACCACTGTAATGAAAGACCATTTGCCTTTTAAGACCATATATCCAAGTCCATTTTGCTATCTTTCCCATGTTATTGCACCTCCATTGAGAGACCACCTATCTTATGTGACCACTTTTTAGCCTACCCTAGGTGTGGTCTCTCAAAACAGGTTCCACTGTGTTACCCTTTCAAAACCTCAAATACCCTCTGAGAAAATTCTTGAGGGTCACAAGTCTTGTTTATTTACATGTAAAATTGGTCAAAATCTAGTGTTCTTCCCAGAATTTCACTACTTGTGACCCCCTGAAAAAATTCCTAATGGAAACACTGAAAGGTCAAATTTATCATCATGTGTTGACTAAAAGTCTGCTTTTGTTAAGAGACCATTCCTCTACAGGTGGTGGAATTGTTTGGTCTAAATTTGATATTTTTAAAAAAATTTCTGTACTTCAGAAAGCCCAACATTAAGGCAAGACCTACTGTACAAAAAAGTAAGACTGTTACTCTGTAATGATTTAACTCATTTAACCCTTTAAGAGTCCCAAATTGTGCAACAAAATCCGCTTGGACAAGTAGCGAAAAGCCTGTGATATATTGTCAAGTCCTGTTTCCACTGCATGAAAATAGCAAAATACACTCTGCATAAGTTTCCTTCCTATTCCACTTTCCCTTTTTAATTTTCTTATTGTTGGCTGGTCACCCATATCCCAGAGCACTTGTTATGCTGCACACAAGTTTGCTTGCATGGACAGCCAAATTCTCTCACTGATTTTTCTGCCAGTGTCTCAGGCAAGCAAATCTAAAATCACTAACCATAAAGGCACATATGAAACTTTTATGATTTTTGTCTGGCTGAATTTGCTCAAAGTTTTAAAGAACTGATACAGGATGGTAATGATTAATGATCAATATGAGTCAAGTTTGCATTGATCATCACTTTTTAAGCACCAAAAATGATGACTTCAGTCAGTGGTGACAGCCATGCCATCTAGTGGACAATTCATTGATGACTTCTCCAGCCACATGTTGATACATGCAGCATGAAACTTATGTCCACATGGAAGGAATTTACATATCTGTCCAACACTATACTCATCCATGCAGATTGCACAAGTTTCAGCTAATGGTGTCTCAGTAATTTCATCCGTTTTAAAGCTTTCCAAAATGTTCTTTTCAACTGTCTTGGGTGCAACTCTCTCATCAAGCTGCAGGAGAAGTTCATAATCCTCTGGAGTTAAATCTCGGTCTTGCAGGTTGATGAGAACATTGATCAGATCAGATGACAGATCGCAATCTGCATTTGCCCGGTTAAGTGCATATGCTGGTCTGGTATGTGCTGGTTGGGGCACTGGCCTTGGGTTCTGATATGGAGCAGAATATGCATGAACTCTTACATCAAGCTGCAGGAGCTGTTCATAATCCTCTGGAGTTAAATCTCGGCGTTGCAGGCTGATGAGAACATTGATCAGATCAGATGACAGCTTGCGATCTGCATTTGCCTGGTTAAGTCCATATGCATGAACGCTTGCTTCACAATCAAGGTAACTTGCTTTTATTTTATCAGCTTTTCTGTCAATAGCTCTACGTGAAATAAAAGGCAGGTAGATTTCCTTATGAATTGCAAGTTTTGTCAGTTGTTTTAGTACTCTATGATGCATATACAGTTTAGTCCCATGTGCACAATTACTAAATGATGTGCAATGTTTCGTTTTCACCTGTTTGCGAGCTTTTTCCACATGCCACTTTTTCTTTGATCTGAGTCTTCTGTTTTTATCGCTCTCCAGTGTTCTTATAATGGTCACTGGTATCTTGTCCTCTGTGTAACTGAAATAGTCTTCAATTTTCTCACTCAGTCTCTCTGTGTCTTCAGAATCATCACAGTCATATTGATTTCTATTTTCATAGTTATGTCTCTGAATACTTGTGTCAACAGTACTTTCCGTTTGTATAATGGCTGAAGTGGTAGCCTCTGTTGGGTCACCGATATCCTCTCTACCAACCTCTGAATGTTTACAGATTTTTTCAAATTCCTTAAACTCTTTGTTCATGTCAGCCTCATCCACATCTGATACCACTGTTGCTGGTTGTCTCCATGGTAACAATGACAAATTGAAATTTGACAAAATATCCAAAGCTGGTTTCCATTTTTTTATTTTATCCTTCTTCTCTTTGACTTTGCCTTTCTTCGTCTTTCTTGTTTTAAACGTAACTTCCTCACCTCCATTCACATTAAATGCACCTTCAACTTTTAATTTAACGGCTGGCTTGTGCTTCCCCATGAATGTGAGACTTTCAGTCTTTTTGTGTATTTTGAGGCCAAATTCAGTGTCAGTCTCTACCTTAAACTGAGGCTCAGTTGCAGATTTACTTTTGACACATGCACAATAATTTTGTTCCTGTATATTTCCTGTAACTCTGTCGCTTTCACAAGCATTTGTCCGTCTTGGTTCTGTCATTTGTTCTTGCAGTTGCACAGGCACATCTGCTGTGCCATTATGATTAATGTCAACATTTTCATTTTGGGTAACGCTATTTGCTTCCTTCATTTCTGGTACCAACCGTTCACACTTGATCTCTGGTAGCGTGGCTAAAAAATGGTGTAAACTCTGCGTCTGATGCTTCTTTTCGCTTATGCACTTGTGTAATAAAATGTCAAAATCTTTACCGAAATCCACAGAAGGAGACAACATGGTTGGTGACGGTACCGCACCCATTACCTTGTCCACCGAAAACGGAGCTCGTGTGCTGCTGCTACTGCCCAAACAATTAAAAAATGCTGAGCCCAGCACTGAAGCAGTCCATTACTTTTTGCTGATAAAGATTCCAGACCCTTCCGGGTCTGTGTTAGACTCTCCTATGGTTGAGAGCAGCACTGAGCGGGCGCTTTACGCTCCGCGTCTTGCACAACTTCTGTGGACAAGTGTGCAACACTATGTTTGTAAATTGCGCAAGCGGGTTCAGCTTTGAGGACAACAAGACCATGTGCTAATGTTGCTATCTTAGGCGATGACATCATTGCTCATGACCGGCTCCCTGGATTGGAACAGCCTGGTCAGGTGACTCTCGTTTCCAACATGGCGGCGTCCATGAACGACAGTGTGCTTGATTCCACCAAGGATGGTCGAGGGGTCCATGATTCCACATCGTTGGAAATCAAAAGATTTAATGATCATCCCAAGGTAGAAACTGATAATCTGCATCCAGCAACGAAAACAATCACCATTTACATAAGAGGGTGCATGTACTGAACTGTGGACAACATGTTGGTAATGGGAGGGGGAAAAGGGACAGTGAAGGGAGAATCCAGTATTTGTACTTGTAGCTCCAAAGCTGCAGCATGGAGGTAGAATGGCTGAAGCAACAACTTCCCCTTGGTGAATTCTTGGATTCACCGTCCTGGCATTTTAGGTAGAGGGCCAATCAACAGGTGTGATCCAACAGCATGCATTGACAACCAAAAAGTAGGTTCCAACAAACTGATAGCAGTCTATAATAAGGCGATATATTCCATGCTGAACATGCGGGACTACTAAAAGAGTTAAAAGTACAGGCGCGGATCCAGGATTTGTCAAGGGGAGGGGGAGCTGAACCTAGCAAGTAAGGCCGGGGATCCGGGGGTTTTAATGCATTTAAAGGGCATAAACTGCTTTTTTTCTGTCAATAAAATACAGTGGCTCCCCTCTTACAAGGCACCCAAAATGCAGCCTAAAAGTGGCCTTGTAAGAGGGGTGGCCCCTTCTGGAGGGGGAATATATATAATAAAATGTTACACTTTCTGCATAAGAATGGTGACTTTTCAAGAGGAGTGGCCTCTGGTGAGATGGGCCTTATACAGGGGACCACTGTAAGAGATATGATGTCTGGTTTATCTTCATTTGGGATGGCAGTGTCCCATAATAAAACTTTGATAACCATTACAAAGGGTTTTATTTTCCAAAGCTTCCATCTGCTGTTCAATTGTCATTGGAATTCACAAATTCTCCAGAACAGGAAACTATGTGTAGTTACCATGGTAATATATTTGAATGTTACGTGACACTTGTCAAATGAATTTGAGTCCATAAAAAACAAGGAGGACACATGAAGTGACCAACATTTATGAACATGTGTAACTATAAAACATTGAAGCCTGCAGCTGTACACTGGAATAATTTTACAATTGGATCACAATTTAGGCAACACCACACAACTACTTGAATGACAAAAAAGCAATAAATCAAATAACTAATAAAACTACAAAATTAGGGGAATGTTTTGAACTATATTCATAATGCCACAATATATGTTTTAGAGCTTGATTTCACAAATCAGCTAAAGTAAATATAATACATAATCTCAGTACAAATTGTCAATCAGCACCATCTGATCACTTAATATTTATAATGATCTGTCTGAAATCAGAATAGTCCGAGTTGCACTGAGTAAGACACAAATCCACAATGTGGATGAGGATTTACAAATCACTTATCACATTCAGTCAGTACCACTGAAGATACATCTAAATACTTCTAATCATTAACTAACTATAAAACTAAGCCTCTGAAAAATTACTTCAATTGTTCTAAGGAAGTCAAAATATATTACTATGCTACAAATCCACAATACAGGATATGATTAACCATGAACAAATTAAACTAATTCCTCTCAGAGGAATGTCTCCAATATCACAAGTTTTAGAAAAACATATGTGCTTTTTGAATTCACAAATGTGTAAAAAGTATAAATCTTCAGTCAGCAGCAAAAATAATTATTAGTAGTCATGAAATAATATATCTATCACCTTGCTTATTAGAGGAAACTAGAGTGAGGTAACTCTGCTGAAAGAACCAATACAAACTGCAGATACGTATATCCATCGTGCAGTTCTGTTTGCTGCTTCATTTAGTTACTTATCACCAAAAACACAGTCAAAACACATGCAAGAAATAATGTCTCTCTATCTGTTTATTGGATGCACATGTTAATTCCCAAGTTTAAATGGCAAACTTTCTCGAACTTATGACGTCAAACTGGAAATTTACAATGCATGGCGGGAAGTAAAATAGCCTGGCTCCTTGCGATTCGCTACTCTGGTTTATGCATTCACGTTGGGAACCAGTCTTCCTGCACCTGACGGAGGGCGCTGCAGTATTTGTTGTTGTTTTTGTGCCTGTCAGCTTGAGGATCTTTGACACCACGTTGATTAATTGACTCTGTGTCTTTGAAATATGGTGATTCCGAAAGCTTGCACCAAAGATGTAATGGGTAATCCCCCTATACTTTCTCGTGTGACCGGAGATGACCAACAATTTTGGAGGCGCCAGAATTTGTTTTTTCTTTTGATTTTTTTTTTTTTTTTTTTTGATTTTTTTTGGGGGGGGGGGGAGTGCGCACTCCCGGCGTTCCCCCCTAAATCCGCGCCTGAAGTACATTTCCCAAATATCATTTTTTATTAAAACCCATGTTGCATGTACTAATAGGGCAGAGTATAAGATAAAAGCATCAGTGATTTGCAACTCAACATCCATGTCTAGCTCTGAGTATAATTTGCATCCAAAAAAAGCCAATTTAACATGGGAGTGATTGGGAAAACACACTTGTAAGTTGTATCCACTGGGTAGAAATCAGTAGGTCAGTATCTGTGATGTCACAGTGAATCCAAGAATTCTTCCATGACTGTGCTGCACAATAAATGACATTGTTTTCCCATGCTGTCATAATCCTTTGAAGTTGGGTGCTCACGTGAGTCCGTTATCTTGGATAACGGTGTTCCCTATAGCCGTGTCATAATATTGAGAACCCATGCAACATTTATTTCTTATACTGAAAGTCACAGACAAAATTCAGAGAATTCCTCATAGACCACTTCAGCTTAATTGTTCTGCTTCAATATCTTCCTTCCATCCCCATATAGTGAAAGTAGGCCTAACTCAGCGTATTAGGTGAACCTTCTACAGGTACGCAGGACTACGCACGCCAAGTAATGCACATGTCCTTGCATTGTGTTCTTGTACGTTAATTACGTGTGATGTGGCGCTCATTAACTAAAATGCACATGCTTGCACAAATTAAATGAGTTACATCATTGGGTGACGTTCATGGGTGTGTCAAGTTACGGAACGGGAAAATAAACAAGTTATAGGATTGGTGACTGTCTGTTAGTTGCTATATCGGGGCAGGGTTCACAAGACATGGGCTTGCCCATCTCACATGAACCCTGCTCCTACATAGCAACAAACAGACAGTCACCAATCCTATAACCTATACTAATAACACCTGTGCAGGGTCGTCACTGGGGAAAGTGCACACATTTTCATTTTGTCGTTTTGACACCAGTCTGGGTACGGAGATGGCTAGCCCCGAGGGACCTCCCCCCGCTCTGTTGGCTTAGGGTTAGGGTTAGGCTAACAGAGCGGCCCTTTACCAAAACCCGGGACTGCCTGTGATGATCACAAAACATATTATGCATTTTTAAATTTATAAATAATGTATCAAAATGTTTTTTTTTTTTTTATCTGACTGAATGTTATTAGTGCATTAAGGAATAACAAGTACTTTATGACATATTTGCTGATAAACCACTGTACATAGGTATCCCATTAGAGTCCTGTCATGCCTGTCTTTATCCGGAATTACCCTCACAGTCCTGGTTGGCAAAAGGCATCACCGGGAAATACCAAAACCTGTGACGTTCAAGATGAATGTCCCGGGGTAGTTATTAAAACATGCGAGATCGGTCATAGTCCCGGGTAAGCTAATAAAACATTATACAAATAATGCCTGTTTTACTGGGCAATATAGTCTGAATCCATGTACCTGAGAGGTGGTGGTGTCCAAGCTTGACTGTTGCCTGAGACCAAAGGTCGAGGGCAATAGTCAAGCTGGGACACCACCACCTCAAGGGTACATGGATTTGGACTATTACCCAGTAAAACAGGCTATATTGGTTTCATTAAATTTTGAATAAAATTCAACATACATACATATGGAAACAGACATTTCAGTGTTTTGAAGACACACTTTCAATAACAGTATCCAGTGAACATGTGGCTTGCAAAAATAACAATAGCATTCAGAGTGGTGTTGCCACCACTTAAATCAGGCAACACTATTGTAATTTAAAATGAGCAAAGCACATTCCCACACATGATGGGAACCACAAAGTAGGGCAATTGTCTGGAGACTTTTTGCCTGGTGCATTGATTTGAAGTAGGCAATATAATCTTGAGACCTTTTTAAAACGAGCAAAGCACATTACTGCACATACATGACCAGGAACTACAAAGCAGGGGAAAAGTCTTAAGACTTTTGCCTGGCGCATTAATTCGAAGTCTGGCGCATTGATTTGAAGTAGGCAATAGTCCATTTCTAAAGGCTGGTCATGTGATAGCTTTAAACCAAGCATATCAAAGATTTACTACCCAAAATTTTAAAATGGACATATTTTGTAGACTAAGCATTTGTGTAAATAGATTTCTGATACATGTATATAATTATGAAAATGTTACTCAATACAGCTATTTTCCATTTCCTTACAAAATTGCTTAACACAAACAAAATGATTGTATAGTTTTATTGCAAAGGCAGTAAAAGGAATCTATTCATGTATTGTTAGTCTTGCTAGATGCTGCTGCTGGTTGGGCAGGCACAGTACATGCTCCTGATGAAGTAAGTTGTGAAAAAATGTAGGCCTTTAGTTTGGCCATTTGCGAAAATATATGAAAAAGTTGATTACTGCCTACAATTCAACCCATATAATAGTAGTGCATGGAAGCCGTTAATGTAATGTTTTTTACTTCTTGAAAATCTTAGGCCTGTGAAAAGGACATCCCTTAGTTCAGACTTCATATTGAGGGACTTCAAAGAGTGCCATCACATGTGTTGTCGACATCAAGTTCAAGGTGTCCCATCACGGTTGGCATGATGCAAGTTTGACAGTTTAAATATGAATACAGGGGGAAAAAGTGTGTTTTACTGTTATTACCATATATTTGAATTGATAAACTTTAGAATCCTGTCCCGTGTGTGGTGTACTAGACAAGGATTAGTAGGATTGTGCTGTCCCGGCTCTCTGTTCAGTGTTCTCCAAGGATTCGCCTTGTGACATAACGTCATGGCCTCGGTTTGGGCATGGGGGATGTCCCATCACGGATCGATCGTCACGGCGGTCCCAGGTTTTAGTAACCTCCAACAGAGCGTGGGAAGGTCCCTCAGGGCTAGGAGATGGCTGGTCTGGGTAAGCGGAACAACAGATCTCATCAGCTTTTGTTTAGGTATAGGTTTTTAGTTTTCAGTGTTATTTATTTAAGGCCAATTATTGCCATGTTAGGGGTGCCATCAACAGTTCAATGTGAGATGATATACTTGAGTAACTTAGTTTTGGGACAGACCCTCTCCTGCCAAAACTAAAGTGAGCTTTGAAATGGCATTTTAAACTCTGTGTAACTCATTATGGAGCTATCATCTGATGATCGCTCCTTGAAACTCTTGAGTCTTTGCGATCAGTGTACTTTATCAACATTTTATGTAATAGTTATATATGTCACATGAGCATTATGCTATCATGATCAACTCTGTCTTGGACCTCGTTGATTATGTGGCATAATGGTCATGTGACATGCTTCAGTCTTTGGCACTGTATGAACTTTCAGTAAGTCTTTTTGTCCTCCAATTTGTTGGTGTTCTTTTTCACCATCCAAACACAGCTTGTGTGATGGAAAACTAAAGGGGCTTTTAACCCCCTCCCCCCAACAAAAGTTAATGAGATTTGCATCGCACATCAATGTTTTGATGGTGCCCCTTAGCAGTTTGATGCCATTTTGACTGTCTCAGTGAACTAAAGAGGCTGTGCTGTTACTCTGCTTCTTTATACTCCCTAAGGTATTCAAAATGCCATTGAACCTTTACATATAGAAACTATGGGTGTCACGTAGAATGTTGTGTAACATCAGGATAGTTGGGGGGTACATGTATGCCTTAGAAGTTACACAAAAAGGAAATGTCCTGGAAGTGAGATAACAGCCTGAAAGGAGCGAACAGTGTTTCTGGTATTGCGGTGGTTGTGGGCTTTATAAAGCGTCATTGGGAATAGAGAGATCAATGTGAATCCACAATGACGCAGGATATGGGTCACTTACAGCTCTCTTAATTTGACAGGGGCAGAATCATTGGCATTTTGAAGGGCAGGTTTTCCTAGTGTGAGGTCACCTGAGGACAGTGGGCTGGCCTTTTTTTCCCCACAGGAATATACATGTGGCCATATGGGTCTGTGCTCCCCTACATGTGTGATGCTCTGGTTTCAATTTGCAGTTTAAAGAACTGATAAAGCAGACATATCTGGAGGAAGCCAAAGTGTCATTGACAATGCAAGTTTATCTGGACCTGTCTGAAGGTATGTTTAACATATACACCTACAGTAGCTGTCTCCAAAAACCCCATGTCTTGAAAGGCCACCTTTTAAGGATACTTTGTGTTGTAATCTTCAATATACCTCCTTTGAAAGACCACAATTTAGTAATCCATAGGGATGGTCTTATAAGAGAGGTTTCACCGTACATGTGTGTGTAATAGCATGATACTGTAATGTTAGACTTTTTGCATCACCCTCAAATATTCTTGAGATTCTTACATGATATAATTCCCAGCCAAGATAGATCTTCAAGTGTATTGTAAAAGTTTCAAGTCCATGGGTCACATATTGTATAATCCAAGACTGCTATTGCTACCTGGGGGTTCATTGTGCATAAATGTGGGCTTCTTTGCGGAGACAACAATTCCAATTTTACAATGCCTCAGGGGTAAAATTCCAACACGACCTTCAGAAATTTGTTAAGGAATGCCACACAAAAAAGATTTGATTATTTTCCAAGGTTGTGCTAAGGGAAGCTGTTGGGTCTTGTGGAAGCACAGTCTGATCATGGCCAGTGGAATCTGTTCCAATGGTATGAGGTCTTTTGCACCATTTCCCTTTTAGCTGACTAATGCACACTGTCATCACAGGTTGAATGTCTCGAGGAAAGAGCATGATAGAATTTTCTTTGCAAGGACATACCATAGGAGGGTTGGGGAATGCTTGGGCAAACACTACATGTTAAATATGAAGAGGAACTGGAATACCGATTGTGGTCTGGACTGTATTCAGACATGTGGGAATTATTTGGCAAAAACATGCCAGGAGTCTCTTTTTTTTTTCTGCCCAGAGGCACAGGCATGACTTTTAATTTTAAGTATATTCCCTTTCATGCCCAATGCCACCAAAGATTTGTTACTTAGATTTTTCTCATGAGCGGAAAAAACAGGAGGTTGAAATGTATGTGTGTGTTTGTGTGTCAAGCATATACATGTACAGTACTACCTGCTGCATGTGACCACCCTTTCTGCAAATAAAAAAGTGGTCAGATACAGCAGGTGGTCTTTCATAACAGGTAAATTTAAAAAGAAATTGACCCCTGCAGTCCCAGAAATGTGTCCACAAACAGCAGGGTTGCATCAATATAAACTTATAGAAATTTAAAAGACCCATATGCCACCTGGTGGCCAGAATTTGAAGTTGGAATCAGGTCCACCAAAAAGGCAAGGGAAGCCAGTCTACAAGTACTTTGGTCCGTATATCCATTACAAGTATTGTGTTTCCTATGTGCCACTTAGCACATAGAGAAAACTACTTGTATTTATATTTGTGAAGTATGACACACATATTAAATTCTGACTGATGACTATTCTAACCTCAGTTGCCGTATGGAATCTTTGTGGCTTGGTAAGTTACATTTGTAGGTCAAAATCCACTGTGTATGTGCAGTTAATTGTATATAAATCATTTTTGGTGTTTTACCTGTTTTTCAATTATTCCTTTCATGTGTTTTGTGTGCAAAGTAAAATAATCAGAAATCAAAATTGGTCATCAGATGTTCTGGCAGAACTTTTAAATGGTAAAAAACCATATCAAATTTGAATTGACTTGCACTAAAGGACATATTAATGTTTATCACAGTACATGTATTGCACTTTGAACAACATGTACTTATATGAAGATGTACAGACATTCCTGTTCTTACTATTTGGGGAGTAAAGTTCACAATTTTGGTGTTGAAATTATGATATATACATGTAAATATGATGAGAGGAATTAAAATTAATATCTTGACGCTACAGGTACTTTACCCATCCAACTTCAGGCCTTTACATGGACTGGAAAATGCGGGTGGGTGGGTGAGGGAGGGTGTTGATAATATGAAGTAGAACTGTAAGGGAATGAAGTGGCTGAGTGGGGGGAGTGGGGCCCCTCCTGGGGGACCAAGTTGTTGCGAAAAATAGGGTCAAAATCACTGCATCTGGTGCGTTCTGGGACCAAAATAATAAGATAAAGGTTTGTCATAAAGGTAAAACTGAAGAAAAAGCACCAAACATTAAGGGCTAATTATCACTTGCAGATAATACATGTATCACAAAAGGAACCAGATTTAGAGTACCCCCCCTCCAAATGAATGAAGAGTGAAAATTTTATGCATACAGTTTAAACAGAAATATCATCATATAGGAAGTTCAGACAAATTTTTAAAACTACCTGAAAACTTTCTTAGACTACTTCCTTCACATGTACCCATTTATATATCATACAAAAATGTAGTCATTTTGGCATACATATACATTTATTTCTGGAGCATATTGTCAGCTTTCCAGTATGATGACGTATAAAATCTTGTTACAATAGTTTAACTCTTTCCACCTCAAACTGGCCAGCGTAACATGTCTACTTTCCTTTCTTTTTACTACTGATGAAAAATATTTTTATGGAAATGTAGATAAGATCTATTGGAAGAACATGTCTGAAGCCAACAACTTTGCTTGGTGCTGGTTAGTTCTCAACCTGCACCAAGAAAAACTGTTGATTTAGTTGTAATCCAAGGGAGAAAGGGTGGAATGAATGTTGTCTTCTTCATTGACCAACTGAACTTCTGTTTAAGACAATCAGTGCAAAAATTGCTTGTATGGAAGATTCAGAAAGTTCTTAATTAGCCAGATATTTGTATCAGGGATAGAGCTTTGATATAATTTTCACCGTGTAGACAAAAGATGTGCATACATTAACCTTGACATTCATGTTTGTACAATTCCTGGCATGCTGTTTTTATTGCGATGACTTGAATATAATTTTTTCTTGTACTTTTTTATAGTAGAAATTGACAACTTTCAGCTAATTGGTATGAGAAGAGAAGCACTTAAACAACTGGTTTCAGGCACATCTAATGATTATTTAAAGTGCTGTGTGCAAATCATATGACAATTGGACTTTCTTTGACTGGAAGTCCTTCATTGCGGTGCAGACTTCCTCTTATTCATATCAGATGTGTTTAATGTGACTAAAATCCCTGAAACATGCCAAAAAGTATGTTGATGGGGACCTTTTTACATTCAGTAAACTTTGAAAGCCCCACCCCACCCAACCCAAGAAAAAAAAACTAATGATAAAAAACATACTGAGAATTGAAACATGGTAATATGAAATCTGTAGAAATCACACCAGTAAAACTAAAGTTATGGCTCTTCAAAAAGTCCTAGCATGCTAAACAGACTAATCTGTGTATACATACATCCGCTACTCCACTTGGTCTGTCCTTTTTTGTTTTAACCCTTTCCCCCTTAAACTGGCCAAAACTGGCTGGTGGTCAAATGTCGTCTGCTTCAGTGTTTTCGACTAATTTCAACAGTTATGAAAAACAATTTGACTGAGAAATGTACATGAGACTTATCAAGATCACATGTCCCATGCCAAGGAAAGCTGTTGACTCAGTCTTAATTCAAGGGGAAAGGGTTAAGTTTATGGGGCCTTAGCTAGGTGGTGTGGATCTAAAATGAGACCCTTGACAGCCCGCCCTTCAATCAGCTAAGCATGATGACCCATACCTGGACATTCTAGTCCGGTAGGCCTATATCCTTGAGCAACAATACAAGAATTCAGTGTGAATGGGCCTGACAACCATGAAATACATCATTCTGTGACTCAAATTTTGTCTGTCATTGTGTGAATCGGATGTTTTTAATCTAAAACAGTTACCATTTGGATTTGTAATTTAGTGACGATTCACAGTCTTCATGAAAATTAAATGAAGTTATGCTTGTTCACATATCTTGGTGGGCACTAGACCTAATGGCATGCGACGAACTGTTAACGTATATGCATCCCACATACCACAGTCTGAAAGGAACCATACAAGCTTGTCTGTCCAACACAATGAACACAGTATGAATGGGCTTGACAGAAGCCCATTGGGAGTGAGGTAAATTATCTGCTTCAGTTTCACATCTGATCCACCTGGCCTAAAGTCGGGGGGGGGGGGGGGTATTTTTGTTTTTGTTTTTGTTTTTTGCCATTGTGTGGTTTTTAGACCTCATACAGTGTTTTTTAGAATTTCATTGCTGTGGTCAGGAGGAAATCAGGTAATGTTGTGTGTGTGTGTGTGGGGGGGGGGGGGGGGGGCGGCTACTGAACCCCTTCAGAGGCTCCAACCTGCCTCAGGTACAAAGTGGGAGATCTCCCTCTTTTAGTTACTGAAAAGTGGGAGGTTGTACACGAGCGAGTGCCGAAGGCGCGAAGCTCATCTAGGGGCATGCCCCCCCCCGGAAAATTTTGAAATTTTAACCTTTATTTGCTGCATTTTGAGCCATTTCAGGCATTATCAAAGACATTATCAATACTGCAAATAATCATTGAACAGCTGCTACATGTCAGTGTTTTCCTCACATTGTAAGCAGAAAGGTGGCCCACCTTACACTTTGTTTCATGAAAAGTCTTTCAAGTCTTGATGAAAACCCTGTATTGGACAAAAGCAAACAATAATACATGTGTCTTTCTTGTCAGCACCTTTATTTTCTTGCCATCAAATTGTCTTCATTTCTACAACACATCAAGATGAATCTCACTCAGCTGACTTTTCATCACCTTGTGTCAGAATTTAAAAATAATGAGTACTGAGAACTCATTATTTTATAATTTTCTCACGCAAGGTGACAGAACTACCCAGTACTGCAATCTTATCACCTTGTGTGCCACATTTTTCTTTCAGTGTGGGTTCACTCTTTATAATGGCCCCAAGCTAATACATTTCTGCAATATGACTAAATAAATTATGAAATAGATCAAAACTTATGTTTTCCACTCAGATGATTTCTCATCACCTTGTGGGCAAAGTTAAAAATAAGTGCTGAGAACATTCGTACATTCTCTGTGTGCTTTGGTCTGGAGCAGTACCTTCCCACATCAAATTCTCCCCCGTGTGATATGGAAAAGCTGCTGTTGCAGTAGCCACAAAAGTCGTAATTTGTTCCTTGAGGGCTTTCCCTAATGCCTGCAAACTGCCCCTTCCATGATGGCAAAAAACTGGCTTGGTACTTCGCCCTTTTCTTTGTCAGATTTTCCTTCCCATTCGATGAACGCTTTGCCATGATGGGCCCAAGTGACGCGGAAGTAGTTTTGCAGGGCCCTCTATAACACAGCTTTCGCCCGTATATGGGGTGATAATGCAGGCAAGACGGTACCACTCTGTCGCTCTTGTACTGCTGCTGGGTGCTGCCAATCGATAAAAACATTTTCAGCTTTTCTTTAGGGGGAGGGAGGGTCAAAATTTTAGAAAAACAGGAGACTTTATAAGAAAATCGGGAGGGTGGGAGACTTTGTAAAAAAGTTAGAAAAAGTGGGAGATCTCCCGCCAAGGTGGGAGAGTTGGAGCCTCTGCCCCTTGCACCCCTTCTTCCCCAGCATGTGGACCTGAACTTGCTGTCCGATAGTTATGGACACAATAATCTCTCTTTTGAGACACCACCTGCCCCGTATGACCATATTGACCAGGTCCTGTTCGATACTTTCTAAGCTATTTTATTTCCATCGAGAGACCGCCTGGTATATGTGACCACATTTCATGAGGTCCTGTCCCTGCCAACTAAAAGCATGGGAAAATGTTTCTCTTAATAGCCAACCAACCTCGTTAACCCATTCCTGGTCAGAGTATGATTGAGTCCAAAGCTTTCCTCGGTGCAGGATGGGTGCATTGCAACCAAGCTATGCTAAGGGAAGCTGTTAATCTAGGGTGTGCTGTCATGAATGGTCTTACACACAAATCTCTGCAAAAATGTTTTCTAATGAGAAATTAAAAATGTTAAGGCAGATGACAATTTTCATCCAAGTACTTGTGGGCAATTTGAGCAAGAAAGGGTTGATTAATCATGATCCAGTCCCCAACAAACTATGAGGACTGTTGATTGCAGTCCGAACTTCTATGTCTAAAATGGATATGGAAATTTAAGCATCTATAATTGCAAAAATATGTACATGTATATATAATTTCGAAATTGATCCATGGTTCATTATCAATTTTTAAGAAAAGAATAATGCTTTCATTTGATCACTATCATGGACATCAGAAATTATGTGGATGCGATGTGTATTTTTGCAGTTAAAGACTGGTGGAATGTGACAGTAGAGCCCAGCCAGCTGTTTGAAGCTGCTCTAGTGCGGGCTCGTGAGAGTCCTGCAGAAGATGAGCAGATTGTGCTGCCTGTCAGGAAGGGGACGGACCTCTGCATGAGAACTCTACGTCAGTTACTGGATAAACTCAAAACATGCCACCCACAACATAAGAGGTTGGGTCTTCTTACATCTTTCTTTGTACATTTTATCAACTTTACACTCCCTTCAGCCATCCCTGGTCTTACCTTGTGAGTGCAATATCTCAGGAACTGTTTGAGAACTCATTGTTTCTCAGTGTTACCTTAATGCAGATTATTTTCTTTACATCTGAGCAGGAAAGAAAGAAAAAGGAAAAAAACAGAAAAAAAGAAAAACATTTCCATTTTGTTGACCTGCAGTTTATAGTTGCCTGAATTAATTTTAATGAGTTTATTTGCCTCACAGAGCTTAGGGTTAAACTGTTGCAGGCACAAAGTGGTAGACTGGCTGTGAGACCTGGTAGGTGGCTTCAAATTTACACTTATCCCCAAGCACTGTGGGCCAAACAATGGATCACTCCTGTGTGGTGATATCAATCCCTTCTGGTGGGTTGAAGTTGTAGGTCAGCCTGAACCCCAAAGGCAGCAATGCCACAATGCATTTGACCAGGGAGGGTAGAGAGAGACTCTTCCTTCCTTGATTTGATCAAGCACCCAAACCTGTGGAAATGTTTTTTTTTTTTTTTTTTCCAAAAAGAAAAAGATCTTGTGTGCAGTCCAAAGAAAAACACTCGGTAAATGAACACACATTTTCTGATATGTACATTGTAATGTATATTTATACTGTAGCTCTTTCTTTTTTTTTCAAAGAAGTCCACCTGCCCTGAACAAACAGTTTCTGTTGCCACTTCACAGTTTGTGTCGTGAACAAATTAAGCAGAGACCTTGAGTCAAAACAATAGAGATATGTTTCCCGCTATTGCTTGATGGTACAGAGCGAGCAATAGCATATGCTAAAGTGTGAGGGCGCTGTGGTCACACTTGGCCTACATCCGCCATCTTGGTTCTCACAGCACAGCAAAGAGCGTGTATCACTGAATGTATTGTAGTCCCATGTGCTGAAATCAGGTCAGCTGTCATGACATACTCATACCAGTCAAAATCTTGTGAATAGTGCAGAAGTAGTAAAAAATTATTGATATCTGAGTCATGAAACCGCTATCGAAGCTCATATCTGTTATACAGTGATCAGTCCACAGCTGTTTTTAACTCCACATTCTTGCAGTTTCTGCAATAAGTGAAGCCGTTTTCCTATCTGTCTTGCCCAAGGCTGTTCATAATCGGTGCCTTGGTGTGGATGCAAAAGTGTACAGACAACTTTGTCCACGAAGGCAAAAGAAAAAAAAAAGAAAGAAAGTAAAATTTTTGCTCATTGTAACATCACATAATTTCAAAATTGTCCAAGATATTCTCACCCAAATTGGCATACTATTAGTATTTTTAGCGCAAGAATAACTGAGAATAGTTTTGAACAATCCTGGTAAGGTGTTCTGGAGAAAAATTGAAAAATTAACAAAACACACTGACCCTCATAAAACATTAGAAAAAAATAAATGCAGCAACACCCCTTGAACAAATTTCATTTGAGACAGTGACCAACAACACATCGTGTTTGTGCAAATCTTCATTTCGTCCATGTGTGACTGTGCGGTGACTAATCTGTGTATTTTGCGTGCCTTCTGTAAGGAATTTTCACTCCTGCCTTTATCTGTGTCTAAATTTGTTCAATGCAAGTCTTTTTGGTGAAAATATGATGTGAAAATTTAATGTCTTGGTCTAATAATCTTTCCGTGAATATGACTTGTACCTTCTGAACATTTTGGACATGAGACATGCACGTGGGTAACAAGTTTGATTGGGTAGTGAGCGGCACACAATCAAATCCACCCAATGAAAAGCCTAAAAGTGCTCTCAGCACATTTATAATGCCATAAAATGACATCTGCATTTCCATTTTTAACATTTTTTGGAGGGATATCCCCAGATTATTGTTTTTCTTTGCAAATAAGGGAGCTTGTTACACAGAAAGACCAACATCAGAGGATTCCACCAGTACAATACATAATCATGATAATTGTGGACGATGCGAAACATCGTGACGGCAAAGGTGCACAGTTACTAAGTTTTGGGTAATTTTTGCAGTTGTATTCATTCAAAATGCATCAAATTTTTTTGTGGGTGTGTCCACAGGGACGCAAAATGTCAGTGTTTTATTGATTTCCATGTGTCTTTTCTTACTTTTTTTTTTTTTTCATCTATAATGCAGGACGCAAGCTTAATGCAACCCCTGAATTGCTTGAAAATTGCATAGAGACGCTTCTGGGGACCCGTAAACGCTCATTTATTCAACAGGTGGCACTGCAATTTTGTTTTTTAATTTGAGCTTATCAAATCTGTTTGTGTCTATCACTTATTTGTCTGTCTGTCTTTTACATGTTTTGATTTTGCACATGGATGTTCCCCATGTAGTCCTCTGCCAAGTTGGCTGAGGATATGGTAATGGAATAATTTTTGTATTTTTTAGGAATTTTCACTTATTTTTTGACAAAAAAGGAAAATTTTCTGTCCAGAACTACTTGACCAATTGCTTTGATATTGTATACACAGTCACCTGAGGTTGCTTGGTTCGCATTTTGGACACCAGGTGGCACTGCGTTTTCCCCCTCTTTTTGCAATGAAGTTTTGTGTGCTAAGCCTATTTTTGACATCTGCAGAATAGTAGAACAGAATTGCGTGGAATTGTATCAGAAGATTAGCTGATGAAAGATGATGTAAGTGTGTGAAAATGATGGGATTATATTACTTTTTCACAACACTATGGGATATCAAAATTTGGGACCATGTGTATATACCTACATGTGTACAAGTGTACAGGTCTTATGCATATATTGCAGTATTGTAAAAACTTTTTTATGAGATACTCTGTGTTCACACACAGATGTTACTCAGGTGGACTTTCACAAAAGTTATGAAGATGGCATAATAACTGTGCACTCTCTGACAATCGATTTTTATATGGTGTACAGTAGAATTCAAGCTTTTTGCTGACTCAGCAAATCTGACATATATATATATATATATATATATATATATATATATATATATATATATATATATATATATATATATATATATATATATATATATATATATGTATTCGCTTATATGTTGGCAATGGTGGATCCCAGGCATATGGTTACTGTTAAATACTACTAGTTATGTACCAATGGGTGCTCATTATGGTGTTACTGATTATGCCCCCTGCTATCGGAGGAGTATCATATAGTAATCACTTTTTCAATGTGTCCGTTTTTCATGTCCGGGCTATAATCCGCTTGTCCTTCAGTTTAGATGAATGAAACTTCACAGTGACATACTCTTATAAAATCATGTCCAGGCTATAATTCCTTTACTATGTAACTTCTAAAGGTCAGTGAAACTTTACACATAGATGCATTCATATATAAGGGTGTGTCATGTACCAAAAGTAGGTCACTAGTTCAAGTATCTGGGTCACAGTGACATCCTTATGAAATCATGTCCATGCTGTAATTCCTTTACTATTTAACTTAGTTTCATGAAATTTCATACACACATTTATGTTGACCAAAAGGTGTATCATGAAACAAAAGTAGGACACTAGGTCAAATATCTGGGTCATGGTGATACAGTCATGTGAAACTATATTACACTTCATGTCCAGGCTGTAATTCTGTTGTCTTTCAAGTTAGATTTATGAAACTTTACACATAGGTGCATCTAGATATAAAGGTGCGTTGTGAACCAAAAGTAGGTTGCTACATCAAGTATCTGCGCCACAGTGACATATCGTAAACTCATGTCCAGGCTATAACTCCATTATTATTTCACTTAGTTTCATGTGATATGACATACACATATAACTTGAGCTAAAGGTGTGTCATGAAACAAAAGTAGGTCACTAAGTCAAGTATGTGGGTCTCTGTTCTTTTTGTCTGGGCTATAATTCACTTGTCTTCCAAACGAGTTTAATAAAACTTTACACACAGGTGCATCTGGACATAAGGGTGTGTCATGTACCAAAAGTAGGTCACTAGGTCAAGTATCTGGGACACAGTTACATATTCCTGGAAAATCATGTCTGAGCTATAATTCCTTTTTATTTAACTTAGATTAATGAAACTTTACACACAGATGCATCTATACCTAAGGGTGTGCCTAAAGTAGGTCACTAGGTGAAGTATCTAGGTCACAGTGACATATCCTTGTGAAATCATGTCTGTGCTATTATTCCTTTATGATTTAACTTAGTTTCATGAAACTTGACACACACACATCTTGACTTATTGATGTGTCATTAAAAAAAAGTAGGTCACTAGGTCAAGTATCATGTCTCCACTATTTGTGTCCAGGCTATAATTTGCTTATCCTTCAACTTAGATTAATGAAATGAGGCCAGGGGGCATGGATCCAGCAATCTCTGATTGTCATTTAATTTGGATCTGGAGCAACCTTGAAAGGTCAAACTGACATTGGCTTATAAATATCTCATCAATAGTGGATCCTAGGCTCATAGTTACTGTTGATAAAATACTAATAAGAGAGCACCTATGGGGTTTCTTTTGGTGTTGGAAATTTTGACTTTGAGTGACCTTGAAAGGTGTAACTAACATATTGGCTTATGTAACCATCTTGTGTAACATGAGGTTGAGAAACTCATAATTTAACTTGTATGGCCTTACCAAGTTGAGTCTGATGCCTTCTAAATGCAGTTCTGTATTTACTTTGAAATTTGGTGGGATTTTTTCTTTTGCAGCCTGACTCTTGGTATTGTGGATGAAGATTCAAATACAGTGTATTATAAGATAACAGATGGTCTGGTACCTCCAGACCCACCAGAAATGATAGACTATTGTAAAAAGAAAAGAATACGCCGAAAGTATGAAAGACGAAAGGTGAACTTTGTTTCAGCACCTAATGTATCACATCAGCTGACAGAAGGACACGTTTCCTGTCTGGATGCACACACTAAGGGCCAGATTTCTGAAAATACAGATGCATATTTTTTGTCAGATAGGACTGCTAAACAGTCCCGAAAACTTGAAGTTGTGGTTGACAATGCATCTGAAAATGATAACGAACAGGAAGAATTCATGGAGACACAGCACACGGGGGGTGATGTATAGTTTGTCGATGGAAATCAGGGTTTTATAGAACAGTAGTAGTGTATATATGCATGTATGCACAACATAATCGATTGAGTACAAATTAAATGAAAGTGAAAAAAAAAAATCTGGTGTTTTATTGTTTTATTGTGCAGTTGGTGGGAGTATGTGAGATAATATCTCCGATAAGGGAATGATCTTTCTCATAAGAGTAAGATGTCTTGGTAATAGTATTGAAATATTCTAGTTTGTTTCAGTTCAACTCTTTGGAAATACTCATTTTGGATGTCTTTGGAGATACTCATTTTGGGCTGGGTCCCGAACAAGCCAAGTTCAGTGTACTTCCATAATATACAGTAAAACCTCCCTATACTGAATGCCCTTCAGACTGAACAGAAGTGTTTGTTTTAGGGAAGTGTTTGGTTTAGGGAGGTTTCCACATTGTGGCCTCTTGTTGTACCAACCATACCAAAGAGATACTGAGGTAATTATGGTGGGAGAGAGAGATTTTCCTCCAACTGGACATTGTGAATATGTAGTTGTGCTCTCTTGTAACCATTCTAACAGTATGGAAATGAACTGAATAGATCACCAACAGCTTGCCTTTGGGTTGGTTTCTGCTACTGCTGGTATAAGCAATTAAACCTGTCTTTGAAGGTAATCTGTTTAGTTTCAGCCTTATCAGTAATTACTCAGTGCAACTATATGTGCACAAAAATGTGCTGACTGTGTGTTCAGTTTAGGGAGTTTTTTTTTTTTGAAAAAAAGATGTTCATTTGGGGTGATTATGTTCATTGTAGAGAGGTGTTCAGTATAGGGCAGTTTGCTCATAGTGGAAGTACAGTAAAACCTGTCAAGGCTGAATGCCCTTGGGACCCAGCCAAAGTGTTCGGGCATCAGAGGTGTTCGACTAATAAGGGGTTGGGGGTGGGGGGGTGGGGGTGGCTTTGTGGCTACATGGTGCATGTGGAAACTTTGAATTCACCTGTACATGCACATGCATTGGGGAATTGGTCAGCTCAGATGCATATACATATAGACAAATTTCAAAAAACTTTAAGGAAAAATAAAATATAAGATGAAAAAATTTTTTATGAAAATTCCAGCCACTTTGGAAGAAAGTTCATTGGATTAATAAACTTTAGGCCAACAGCACATGCACTTTTCAATATCATTAGGCCATGTTAGACATGTTACTGATACATGCATATGTACATGTACTGAAATGTGTACATCTGTCCTACCTGTGACAGTGCATTTACATGTGCATAATTTGATGACATACAGCATCAATTTATTGTCCAACATTAACGCAGAATATGTTTATTACCCTTTATCATACTGCTAAACTTTAGAGTGCATTTACTAGTTTGATAATTTTAAACCAGTTTATTGTATGTACAGCTGTAGAAGATTTCACCATGGAACCTACACACTATTGACACCCTTTGAATATAGACAAACTGTGACATGCTGAAAACGGCTACCTTGAAGCACTGTCCAGCAAGTGAAGGTTCCTTTTGTGAATCTGTTATCTCATATTGATAGTAGTTGTAAACACTGATTGATTAAAAAAGTCTCTCCCATAGTGACAGCAAAGGAAACTACTTTCTCTTTAAGATAAAATCCAAGTACCAGCAAGCACACCTGGGGCTAATTACTCGCCTTATCAGAGAAATTAGCATGAACAAACACTTAGGGATACATCTAAGATTACACCCAGCCCTGGATTTTCCCTGAACTCGCCGGTAAGAGCCCTGTCAATGTTTCAAGCATATAAAATTCATTAGGGATGTTTTTGTATCAAATATCGATGAATTTCCCCCCAAAAATTCTTTCTGGGGGGTAAGTGCTCAGCCTGGAGAGGTTATAAATGTTGTTTTGGGACCCAAATCAAGTGTTCGGTGTTCAGAGTAGAGAGGTGTTCGTGGATTGCAGGTTCCAACACTTGGGCCTCCTATTGAAAAAAGTTGGGACCCCGAAAAAAATGTTCGTATACATGCTGTAAACAACATGCTAGAAACTAAAAACTAGAAAGAATGTCATCTTGAGGTGTGGTGGTTATTCTTACAGGACTTCTTAATCCTGTTCAGTAGCAGTCAATATTCATGAAAATGATTGGACAGATATGATCAGATGCCTCTACAACCCTGAAAAGAAAGAAAACTATTTTCTATTGGGGACAAGAGCAAGGCCACCAGCCAGCACCCTGCTGGGAGTAGCCAGTCTTATCTGATTAATTAGCATATTCTCACAGCAGACAGCAGATCAAAGTCTGCAACTGTACCCTGGGTTTGCCTTGAAATGCTGGGTAGAGAGTCACTACTAAGAATAAGGTACTGAAACCCTTGTATAACAGAAGTGTTTGGCTTGGCAGATTTTACTGTATATTGGAAAAAATTAAGAACGAGCAAAAGTGTTCAGTATAAGGTGTGTTTGGTATATGGATGTGATTGGATAGGAGCTTTTACTTAATAAAGTAGAAGTGAAAAAAATACAAATTTTGGTCTTTTCAGTAGGCAAATTCGGGACATTTGAGAGCAGAATGTTACGCAGGAGAATGTAATGTTGGCAAATAATACTTTCTTAAGGCAGATCTTTGTTGATTATAGGCCAATTGTCCCAGTGAACTTTAAAGTCAAATTTAGGCTCATTTTGTCACATTGTAGCCTATGAAATTACGTGGCTTACTTGGACTTGCATATTGTCATCTTTCAACCGTGGATACGTTTGCTGTACAAGTAATGATTGTGTTGTTTCCTTAATAATATGATCTCAAGGCCTTCAAACTTAAAATGCTGATATAGATGAAGACTGACAATTCTATTTTCAGAGTAATGTGTGGTGAAATTTTAGTAATTTCAGTATAAGTAAGTATACTTACCTTGCAACCACCATTGCCAAGACCTCTGTGTCTGGCCAAATTGCCCGAGTTGGGTTACCCACCAGATTGTTCCCCAAAACCTAACGGTCCTGGTGGCACCATCTCTTAGTTTCTCTTGGACCTCGTGGTAACTCCTTGTTTGCATGCTGGCCTTGTACTTCCTTCCTCCTTGATGAATAGTCAGTTGATAGCAAGGAAGCAGGTTGGTCGGATGGGCTTCCCTGGAGGTCGAGAGGTAAGTATACTGTAAATTTAAATTACCAGCACCTAATTACTGCACTGTGTGATTGGAATAATGTTATTTAATAAAAGTAGGGTGAAAAATCTAATTTAAGTGCACATCCCATGCCATGACCTGGGCCTGGTCTGACTCCAAGATGTAATGGAGTCGTGGGGAGTCTATGCTTGCAAGTTATTTACAATTAGCAGCTAGTTTTATCGAAGGCAAAACTAATATGTTTGGACAAAACAATGGTACTGATGTGCAAATGGAGTCCGGGCGCAAGATGTTGCCTTCATTGGCACCAAATGTACAGTGAGTATCCTTCTGTATGTCCTACAATATTAAAGTATGCTTCAGAACTGTCTGAGTCCTGATCCTATGAATATATCCAAGTTTTAAGCTCAGCTCAGTGAGAAGTTAGCAGAGCTTTGTATATGGTGGTTAGGTATCCATTGTCAGTTGTCCCTCTGTCTGGCTGTTGGTATCCACAATTCACATTTTCGGTTTCTTTTCAAAAACCACTGGCTAGATTCACCTCAAACATGGTGGGAATGTACCCTGGGTTAGTTTCAACCAAATATGTTTAAATGGTAAAGCTCCAGTGCTTTTGGATTTTTATGAATTTTTTTTGTTCTTTTTTGGGCAAATCTAAAAAAATTCACCCAATTGCTTTGATATCACACAGAACACTCCTAGGGACTCCTGGGTCTTAAATTCTTCACAAGGTGGCAATGTGATTCTGTTCTAATTTTTCTATGACTTTTTGTGTGTTTTTGCAAATATTTTTTTGTGCCAAAAAGTGTGTTTTCGCAATTTTCGACTTTTGCTCTGGAACCATCACTCAGATTTAGCTGAAACTTTGTGGATATGTGGTTGTGGAAGGGTTAAACAAAGTTGCTCACTAAGTGGCACTGCTGTGGATTCCTCATTATTAGCATTTCTTTTTTCAAATCAGGTATCTTTCCTATGCTAATTTACATTTTTGACTTTTTCTCTGAAACTACCGGCCAGATTGACTTCAGACTTGGTGGCAATGCATCTTGGGTCGGTCTCTACCATTTTTGTTCAAATGGTCATGCTGCAGTGATTTTTGGATTTTTAATGAATTTTTTGTTCGTTTTTTGGGGCAAATTTTAAAAAATCGTCTCCAAAATCACTCCCCTGATTGCTTTGATATCACACAGGGACAGCCTAGAGAGTCCTAGTTTTTAATTTGTTCACGAGGGGGTGCTGCAATTTCATTATTTTTTTTGTGTGCTTTCTCTATTTTTCGACTTTTCCAGAACCATCACTCAGATTAAGCTGAAACTTGGAGGATATGTTCCTTGCGGAAGGGTCACATAAAGTTGTTGACCAGGTGGCACTGCTATGGATTTTACTCTTGACTATAACATGAGAACTACTTGAAATGGGACCTTGATGTTGGACATGTTAATGTTCTTCCATAGAGGTCAGACTTACTCAATACATGGGTGACTGATCCTAGCCAAAGTTCACAGAACTAGTGTGATGAATCTCTAGGTCAGCTGAGCATGGGCTGTTCACACATACCTCTTGTTACACTTTAACAGCATCAAAAGATCCAGATTTACCACTTTTATTGTGCCTGGCATCCATGCTTTCATCAACAGCATGTTCTCGAGACCTGGGAGATATCAGGGAGGAAGTTACGGTTGGGCGATCTCCATGCTCCTTTTCATCTGCATGACTAATCTTCAGTGTTAATTATTTAAATAGGTCATATGACGAACTGACTACATCACCAATGCAAATGATCATCTGAATATTTCTAACCTTTGAGACAGTAATGTTTGGCACATGTTAATCGCATTACAGTCACATTTAGCCATGAGA
Organism: Hermodice carunculata; assembly: GCA_964020975.1. Classification (NCBI taxonomy): domain Eukaryota; kingdom Metazoa; phylum Annelida; class Polychaeta; order Eunicida; family Amphinomidae; genus Hermodice; species Hermodice carunculata. Next base: position 58,487,992 of record OZ026625.1, read on the forward strand.
AAGCATTTTACTTATGTAGATGATGTTCTGAACTTTTCAATGATACCAAACGTGGTGTTTACCGGAAGTCATCCCATCCTATGGAGTCTAGACATGAGTGCTTTTTTACTGCTGTTTTTACATTGTTTTGCCAATTTTCAACCGTGAAATCTCTAAAAAACATGGTGCAAGCTGCATTTTTCAGTTTAATTCAATTTAAAAATTTGATGACAACAATCTACATTGAACATTTTGTGGCCGTAATAAAAGGTGAGACAACAGTGGGTCATGTGTGGAGAGAATACCCCAAAGTCTGCAAGTTTTGTAAGGCGAGGGGGCACAATCACTGGCACCATGACAGGTCCAAGGGTCAACTGTGGCCTTTTTTTAGGATTATAAGTCCCTGCCACTTACTGTTTCACCAGGAAAGCAAAGAATATGGCAGCATTAGGCACTCGCACACCCAGTTTCTTTAATTGTCAGTAGGTAAGAGAATGACTGAGAAATTTTGGGGGGACTGTTTTTTTTTGGGGTGTGTGTGCTCTAATTGGAATGTTTGGTAATTAGGTAATTTACATTACTAATACCGAAATTACAATAAAAGTCACATAATAGTTACGTTACATTACCTCGACCACAATAGCTTAGTTCCGAGATAGGGACAATTTTTGCCACCGGTGGCGCTGACTACTATGTTCCCGCGAAGTCACAGACGTTTCTCCAAGTCTCGGGGGACACTTTCAAGTCTCGCCATTTTTCCCCATTGGGTTAACACGGGAAAGTTGGTGTCATTTTTTTAACGCCGGTTATTTCAATAATTTACAAGTGTAACTCCAAGAAAGCATGCCAGTGTACAACTGTAAGATACCAGGATGTACCATGGATAGCCGAAAACACGGTCACTATGAAAACTATTGACACAAAACCTGACACAAAACCTATACAAATTGGGGCTTGCACTGTGGCACAACTAACCATGCATTAAGTCACCCTTGATTGACTCGGTGAGTTCTGAGGGATTAGCCTAGGGCGCACTTCTGCTAGTGCTTTGAAGATCCTCGCGCTTGGCTGACCACTAACCAGATTAGCGCTTGACGGGTGCAATCAGAAATTAACAGTAAAGCACCTGATCTAAATTCGCAATACACTGTCTGCAAGCTTTGTTACCTGATCGCTGGCACACTGTAGGCCTTCAAGCATTTTCAGATCAGCTATTATTATTTGTTTAAGATTGGCAACGTTAAACAATAAATGAATATCGAATGATTATTATTAAAGCCAGTATGGATGATCCCTTCTTCCGTGACTACTCCCCAGACCTGGTTCAGTGCCTCGCCTTGCGAGGTTGGTCTTCTACAAAGTGCCTTCACATACAAAAGTTTGCATGGAACAAAGTTCGACAGCACGTGTAACTTAACCCCATGGATGTGCCTCTGTTCCGCAAGTTGGTTGCCCCTGGATTCGCGGCACTTCTGAACATTCTTGGGTGTCCAGTCACATTTGCTTATTAGGTAGGCAATCTTTAGAAACTTCTTAAGGTCAACCACTTTCATCTTTGAGAATTTGTCGTATAGTTCATTTTCCGTCTGTTCAATCACGCAAATCGGCGCTCCTCCGTCGTTCGTATTTCCCGCCATGTTCACTGTAACTGAACGATCACTGTTGCATGTCGATTCTCTTATGGGTGTCGCTGTGTTGGTCACGGCCTATTATTACCCCGGGAAAGCTTGACCGTGGAATTGCGTTACCAGGCATGTTGGGCATGCGCGGAGGGAAAAAATCTACCATGCGAAGCCTGGTGTTAAAAAAAATCCCTAACTCGGAACGCCAGTATTGCTGATGTACAAATGGAAAAAATCTACCATGCGAAGCCTGGTGTTAAAAAAAATCCCTAACTCGGAACGCCAGTATTGCTGATGTACAAATGGATACAGGCATACTGACCATTATATGACCATGAAGACCACCAGGACAGACAGCCTGGGGGAGGTCATCAGTCTGAGTGAGGAGGCAATGTCTGAAGGGAAAACTGGAGAATGCCGATGATGGCAATATTCCTAAGGGCACAGCCGAGGCACTAAAGACTTGTTCCTGGTGAGCCCTAGTGGAGACCTGCTCTATGGCTGTAGGCCTATTCAAAGTATTCTTCTGGGCCTTCAGGATTGTCTGCTTAATTCACGACGAGATCATGTTTTGTCAAACTTGCTCCTTCTGAGGGTTACCCAGGAGCACAAAGAGGGCAGGCCTCTGACCCCTGGCCCCGTCCATGCAGGAGAGGTGCCAACGTGGTGCTCTCACCAGGAAGAGCTGCGTCCATAGCATGAAAGGTGAAACCCTTAAAGGTCATAGAAGGATCTGGAGCCACTTGGTTCTTTGCAAGGAAGCTCAAGTGTGAGGCCTCAGGGTCAGGTGACCGCTGGATTTAGTTGTGTGCAAGAGCGTGGATCATCTAGGCCCCCAAAGCGAGTGTTAATAGAAAACAAGTTTTCGACGTCCAGTACTTCAGGTCCACCCATCTGGGGTCTGCTAGACACTCAAAGTGCCACTTCTTCAACATGACTAAGAACAGCTGGGGGTCCCACCATGGTAGGACCTGCCTGTCCACCAGTCTGTCAGCATAGAAGGACGATGAGTGCCGACAGATAAGGATCACTCCTGATGTGAATATGCAAGATATTCACCAGGACTGAGGAAATGGTTGAATAGAACCCTTCCATGGTTTTTGTGCTATTACCAAGGACTTCCCACTGGTATAGCATGAAGTCGGCAATTTCTGCAATGCACGGAGACCATGGATGTATTTTCTGAGTGGAGCACCAATCTGAAAACACTATCCAAGGAGCTGAGTGAACCGTTAGGAAGAGGATCAAAGCCCCCCTCTGGCAATTCTATCGGCAAAAAATTCTGAGAAACCTAGCTCTGTCATGGATATGCAGTGGGACAACCGCTAAGCATGGAGGTTCAGCACTTGAGGGTTCCTGTGGAACACGCTCGTCTGAGGTTGCACCAGAAGTTTCGTCTATGCTGGTAACCGCAGCAGAGGCTCAACACTTAATTTCAGAAGGTTGAAAGACAAATCTGTCATTGTTAGCCAGGGGGTGACCAGGATCCAACTGCAGTCATGGGACTGAACCTTCTGCAGAACCTTTGGGAGGATCTGTAGAGGTGGAGAGGTATATGGGCAAAAGTTGCTCCAGTCCATGGCTAAAGCATCCACTCCTGAGGCCTGGGGATCTGGATGGGGCTTTTTATAAACCAGAAGTTTTGCGTTTACACTTGTTGCAAGCAGATCTATGTGCACAATATCCCATCTGGCCCACATGGCCTGAACTACCCGTGGATGGAGCTACCACTCTGTCTCTACCAGCTGACTTCTTCTCAAGACTTGGTTGGCCAGGACATTTTGTAGTCCTTGGATATGCCTCTCCTGTGTAGATGCTGTGTTTATAGCACCATTGTGTGATGCATCTGGCCAGCTCCATCAGCTGTCGGGAGCACGATCTGCCTTGCCAGCTGAGGTAAGCGATGACATTCCTGTTGTCACACATCAAGAGTACTTTTTGGTGCTCCACTAGGTCGTGGAAGTGGAGGAGCACTAAACATATCACCTCCAGCTCCAACTAGTTTATGTGATGGGATGGGGACTGCTCGGGTCAAATGCCTGACACCGTCCGACCGTCCACACTCGGACTGAGAAGAAACCGTGTACATGGTGAGTTATGCCTGAAAGGGCGACAATTTCATCTGACATGATGTTCTCCCAAACGGTCAACCAAAGGAGGTGCCGGCAGTCCTCAGGGAGGAAAGGCCTTGAAGTTTGGCAGCCTTGGTCCTTTGACCATCTTTCCCGCAGGACCTGCAGCAGGAGAGACAGTGAAGGTAACCCAGGGGTACGTGGGAGTCCATCATGGACATGGAGCCTAACAAGGCAAGCCACTGCCGAGGCGAGTGAATCAGGTAGGCCTTGAACATCAGCTGAAGTCTCTCCCACCAGTCTTCCAAAGGGCACAAGATGAAGGCAACCAGGTCAAAAACTGGATGCTGAGGAAGACAAAGATTTGCTGTGGCATTAGGCTCACCTTTGAGAGATTCACATCAGGCCTAAGCATTTGCAAAGCTCCAAAAGGGTCTGTGTGTTATACTGCAAATCTAGGCACTGTAGCAGCCAGATCAGCCAGTTGTCCAGGTACACATGAATGCATACAGCGTTCTGATGAAGGTGCACAGCAACTGCCGCCCGTTTCTGGGGTTGCAGGGCCAGTGTCACCGACTAAGGGGTCTCCAACCTGAAAAATGGGACCTCTTAGTATGCGCTCAGCATCACCGGGTCTATGACCAGGCGCCAACCTCTGTCCCGCTTGGGGACAAGGCAGAGTGGGTTGTAGAACCTGAGCAAACCAAGATCTCCCACTCACTCTATGGTGCTCTTGCTCCAAAGTTTCTCCACTGCCTCAGGAACACAGATGCATTGGGTTCCTGCATGGGAGGTGCAAACCACTTGAGTTCGCAGCACAGTGAAGGCCTACCTTTGCTGAAGGGCAGTGAATAGCCATGTCTCAGGGCATTCAAGACGCACAAATTGTCTATAATAGACTCCCATTGAGCCAAAAAAGTGGAAAGACAACAGCCGACAGGGTGCTGTGAGATGTCCAGAGCAGTGGCAGGGGGCAGCCCTGAGACTGGGGGTCCAGAATGCAAGAATCGGGAGCCCTGAGGCTTGTCTGACCTCTTAGCTTTGGCAAACTGCTTGGCCTTCCCTTCCAGCTCTTCCTGGGACCTCAGAGGGTGGGTGAGCGCAGTCTGTGAGCCATGCTTTTGGGTGGTGGCCACCATAGAGGAAAGTGTTGGAACTGAGTCAGTCAACGCCTTGGTCCAGGTTTGCTGTGCAGAGCAGACCTGAAGGTCCTGCATCTGGATAAGAACCTCCACCATCTCGCCTCCAAACAAGATGCTGGAGAAGAAAGGCCCTGTTCTCCCTCTGTGAAAGATCAGGTCACCGCTGAACCTGTAGGCAGGCATTCCTGTATAACAAATACAGGTTCACCTTGAGCGTACAGGCTGTCCTAACCTGGTGGATGATCACTCATGACAGTGAAGCCACAAGCAATGACACTTGGCCCATCCAGTTCCGCACTGCTTCCATGATGTGGACAGAGTGCTGGAGGTCCTCCAGAAGCGACTTCAAAGCCCTCAAAGAGACATCAAATAAGATGCCATAAGGTCAGAGCCCCTGGCATCTTTTTTGAGTCTCTTGTAGGCTTTGGCAGATGCAGAGATGGACTTCAGCTGCTGAGCAGAAAATTCCTACCAATTCAAATCCACTGGGGCTAAATGGGAGGAAAATATTTCCTCCTGTACAACTTCCCCTGAATGTCTGGCCAGGGAAGGTGTCACTCTTGCTGAAGGTAGTCAATGGTTGGGGTCTCCATGGGAGCCCAAGTGCCTTGTATCTTGGCCGTTAGCTGGTCGTAGAACTTGGCTATGAAAGGCAAGAAAGGAATGGGGATCCTATGATGCACGTCCTCCAGGGAAAAGCCTCGACAGCACATTAATATAGCTCTGCACTTCTGCATTGGGGGAAGGACCACCTTGTCACCCATCTAGCTCTGAATAAGGGCTTTGACGTGGTCAAAGCCCTCGGTGGAGCTAGAGTAGTCGCCATGGGGACAGAAGCAGGTTCTGGCAGCACCACGGAAGCCAAGGACCTCAGAGCAATGATGGTGTGAGGGCTGGTTAGAATCCTGTGACTCCGAAGTCTGCTGGCTGTAGGGTGCCTGCTGCAGTTGTGAGAACTCCTGGGTTGCTGGGAGGCTCAGTGGTGGGTCCACAACTGCTGCCTGTCCAGAAGTCAGCAGGCTGTAGGGAGCCTGCTAGAGCTGCAAGAGCTCCTGAACCTCAGGGCCAAATGAGAGCTGACTCGTTCTGCTCACTCCTTAAGAGAGAGAGAGGCAGGGTACCCCGCTCAAACTCAGCATGCAGTGGAACTCTAGCAGCTGAGTCTGGGATGCACCTGGAGGAGTAGCCTGGGGAGCCCACACCAGAGATGGCACTTGGGTCACTGAGAGTTCTGCCACCACAGGAACTGAAGGCACCACAAACTAGGGTACCCTGTTGTGTGCTCCTACATTCCTGGACTTTTGACCCGAGCTTTCGGACCCAGGAACTTGGGAAGTTGGTCAAGGTTTTGGTGTTCCCGGATGTCCAGACTTTCAAGCTATGTGCTTGGGGAATAGGCCGGGGTTCTGGGATGCCTGGACAAGAACCAATGGGTTTCCATTCTGGGTTCACCCATTTGCGCTGTTTGGACTCTAAGCGCTCGGATGGAGGGTGGGGGAGCTTTCGGAAGATCCAACTTGCACTTTGCATGCCTCTTCAGAGGGGTCCCCGAAATGGTGGGCTGAGAGGGGGCCAGCAATGCCCTGAGCATGTCAGTCTGCATCTACATGTTCCTAGCCAAAGACTCCAAAGCAAGGAGAAGCCTTGGGTAACTGGCCATTGTCAAAGGTTTAGCTGGGCGCTTGTGATCACCAAGAGGTGATCCCTTGCCTTCCTGCTCGGGACTATATCGCCTCCTCTCCTTACTCCCGATGAGCATGTAACTCCCAATACCCCACAGCACCCACAGGCCACAAACAGGCAATATAAAAAGCTGTATAATGTTAGATTCATGGATAGTCTTTATACCTGGTGACATGAGAGGAAAAGTAACTTTATACTAACATGTTATTCATTAGGACACAACAGTTTTTGTCCTGGGTTTGGCTTCTGTTTAGCATTTTCTTGACAGGAACATAATAGGCCTATCCATATAGCAGAGGTGAATGCAGACACCTTTAAAGTAAAAAGTGAAATTGCTGATCCCTGCATCCTATGATGGCGAGACGTTCAAATGACATTTGTTTATGTGTTGATAAAACTTCTTACGTGGGGGTTTCACTACAATCTGATAAAACAATTGTTGGGTCACATTCAAATTGTTACCTTTCGGTCTTAAATTTCTTGATTTTCCGCGCTTCAAATTAACAAAATCCATTTTTCCAGGTTTTTTTGTTTGTTTCTTTGTTTTTTTTTGTTTGTTTTAACTTTACTCACACTGAACAGTGATAATTGGATTCTAACGTTTACCCACCTGTGTCGTTACCTTTCAACAAACGTGCACATTTTTGAATTTCAGCAAGTTGTTCACTGATAAGTTCATACGCATTTTCGACACCTTGACACGCCATTTTCTTTCTTTTTTTCCACTTACATCACGCCCAGCTGTCTCTGGGTGGGTATAAAACTGGTACAGAACATAACATAATCGAATATAATTGCCATTTAGTTTATTTCTATGGAAAACATAGAAAAATTTTCACTGTTGAAACTTAAATCAATATTCATCAAAACATATTTTAGCTAGAATTTATCACCAACGGGGATTCTGTGCAAATTATGCTGACAACAAAGGCGATGTGGACTGGAAGGCAGGATTGTGATCATGTTGAGGGGTAGAAAAAGGGACTCAAATTCAGACTGCGAATATTCTTATCCCCAATTGCACCACGGAAGCGTTCTTTCTTGTATGTTTACAATATTCATAAATTGAATTGTAGATTTTTTTTATATAAATTAAAAAAATGTCAATAATTTTGCTTGGTTATGTTATGTTCTGTTCTGTTCCAACTTGTAGACTCTTCTGCTGCTTACGCATGCGCTAACTGAATCTGGTTTTGGCTTACTGTAAACAGTGTGAGTTTGGGTCTGGAAGGTTTCCAGAAGTGACCTGGTCACTGGTGACTGCAGACATTAGGTGCCAGGATGGTTTCAGGCGCGTTGCAGACTCTGCCGACTTTAACCCCGTCCAGCTCATATAAATTGATCATTTCACCCATAATATAGATTCACAAGTTGATCTGCAAACTATCTGAAACGATAATATAGATCACTCCCCAGGAACCGAATTTTTGTCTGGGGGTACAATAATTGACACAATTTTGTAGAATTTTGAAGTTGGTGCAATGAGGTTATACAGTTTCTTCATTTTTGAGCTCCAGGATGGTTCCAGGCGCGTTGCAGACTGCCGACTTTAACCCCGTCCAGCTCATATAAATTGATCATTTCACGCATAAAACTATATATTGTTATAATCGTATGGATGTCTAGATTTGTAAAAACAGAACATCGAATCAATTTAGAGATTTTTTTCAGACGTTTTACACCATTTTGTAGAATTTTGAAGTTGGTGCCATGATGTTACACAGTTTGTTCATTTTTGAGCTCCAGGATGGTTTCAGGCGCGTTGCAGACTCTGTCGACTTTAACAGTTTCTTCATTTTTGAGCTCCAAAAGTCACAGAAGGAAGAGTTGAAAGGCCAAACAAAAAAAAAACAAAAAACAAAAAACAAAAAAAAAAAAAAAACCAAAAACAAAAAAAAAAAACAACAACCCCCCACCCCCCAAAAAAACCCCGGTTCCTAAGTTAGACATTTGTCTTGCTTTACCCGTTTATTTTGAGAGGATATATCTATCCGTGTTTGATTTACGTCATTTTAAAGTGAAAATGGACTTCTGAGAAAATCGCTTTCAAAGGTCATGGCTCTGATTTTGACAAAAGAACGGACCGTCGTGTGAAAGTAACCCATTACCTCCGATTGAACTTTTCAGTACGAGTGGTGTAAATCAGAATCTTCAGCTTTGATGTATTCTTGCAAAGATACGTTGTTGTTTTGTGGTATAAAAATCAAGTTTTTTATCTAAAATTTTGTAAAGCCAGACACAATGTTGGTTTTAGCGCTGTGGTTTCACATGCCGCTTCCAAGGATCAGAGGGAGGACATAAAGCTATTACAAGGTCACCTGACCATGGCCCAGACAACACACTGTTTCAAAATGGCAGCCGGCAATTGGGTCCACGTGTGCTTTGACAGTTTGTTTTACAATATTTTCCTGGGTGGCAGGCTTCATAATCTGCGATTGTTCGACCTGGGCCAGGCTGTGTACTGTCAGCGTGCCCCACAAGGCAATTGTTTAATTATTTGCGCAACAAGCAACATGTTGGATTGAACGTGCGAGGGCTTTTTTGTATCAAGTTTCACTGAAAGTGACCACCAGAAAGTTTGTCACAAATTACATGATTAATATTGCTGTGCAGTTTCCAGGTCAGTCTACACAAAGGTTAGGCACCCTTGGAGATGTAAAATGTCTAGCCTTTACTTAAGTGCGGTTACAGTTTTTCGAAACAACATGGGAGGCAGAATACAACTTACAAGAGTCTGCATTATCACGGGCATGATTTACCGCGACATCCTGTATTTTTTTCTGTCATGCGTCATGGATTTTACTCGTATCTGGTTCTGTTTTACAGACTTGTTCCATTTGAACTTTTTCATGAAACTAAATTTTAGTTCATTGTTCCAATATTAATGTGTAGGCCTAATGTCGATATATAGCGATCACCAGTATAAAATATCATGGCGGTCGAAGAGAAACATTGAGGCCGCAAACGGACAGTTACCTAGGTTTTTGTGTAAATTTCGGACTTTATTATTCAAATTGCGACAAAAACAGAGGTGCCAAGTTGGCCAACATATAAAACGGGTGCTCAAGCTTAAAAATCGTGCAAAAAGCGGGAGTCCCGTTATATTGTAATGGAGGAAACTGGTGAAAAAGCGGGAGAGAGACAAACTTGGGTGATTTAGGGTAAAGTCGGGTAATATGGGCCCCCTAACTATTTTTGCTTAAAAATCAAAAGAGAAGAAAGGTAACACAAGGTACCCATGCAATTGTTTTCTATAAAACATCGAATAAGGTACCATTTTATCAATATTTTGCTCTTATTATTCAAACAGATTTTATTTTATACGAATAAATTGAAAAATTAAAAAGTGCCCATGTAACCCGAAGGTGAGGGTAATTTGGGCATATTATTCCCATAATAAACTTACATATGCCCAAATTAAACTAACCTAAGCCACAAACCGACTTGACCTTACAGGGTCTAGATGAAATATTTAAGACGAAATACGCGTCACCCGCCCCCCCCCCCCCCATACACACACACGCACATATACACAGGATACCAACATGCTGATGCGCTTATGTGAAATCATGCATGAAAGTACAAAAACGAAATGCAAAATAATAATCAGCTAGAATTTGCCAAAATACTTGAAACAAAAGCAGCGACTGCATTAAATGCGTCGTTACTGTTTGCACCTACATTCATGCAAGGCATGCTGTGAGCCTAAGGCGGAAAAAGATCATGTGTTTCCGGTCACCCGACCAACTGTTCTTCTGAAGTGCGGACTCGTAAATTTAGGGGCCACATTGAAAAAAAAAGGAAGTTTTTGAAAATTTCTACCTAGTGTATGTATTTTTTTTTTTGAAAGAAATCTAAATTATTTTCAAATCTTTCATTCATTTCTGTGCGTATGGCGAGTTCTGTATCCTGAGTCTTATCAGATTTTTGTTTGTAACAATAATTTTTTCCTGCCTACCGACCAAATTGAAAAAAAAAAACAAGTTATGTGACCGGAAACAAGTGATTTTTTTCGGCCTAATTTACTTCAATGCTTATGTATAATAGTCAAATCTGATAACAATCGTAAGAGAGCTCAACAATTTAATAGAAAATTGGTGTGAATGACCAAGAGTCAATTATAATACTGCTACAGACATGTATCTGGTAATGTATTGCAGGCTTATTACAATGCTGGATTTTACCTTTGCACGAGAACGCGCTAACAGAGATCACATATAAAAGCTCAAACAGTTTAATAGAAAATTGGTGTGAATGACCAATAGTCAATTATAATACTGCGACACACATTATATATCTGGTGTAGGGTTATAACAACGCCAGATTTTACCTTTGCACGAGAACTCACTAATAGAGATCACATGTAAAAGTACCTTGGCGCTTTGGAACACCTGCACATTCTGTGTGATGCGATAGGAAACATATTTGACATTGAACAGATGCATCTGGTGTATCACAAAATTTCTCTGAGCATATGGGACATTCTGCATTGGCTTCTTTAAAGGTAGAATCCGGCGCTGTTTGGTTGCCACGTTTCATTTTAGCTAGCATAGAACGGGAGGCATTACTAGGCTGTTGAGCTGTTTGGTCACAATTTTTCTGAGGACGCTTCTGTCTAGTTTGTGTAGACTTGGAGGACGGCTGAACATTTTGCTGCTTTTTTCTGAGACCTTTGTGCTGTGGGGTTTTTTTTTTTAGGGGCATTTGCTTTTTCACTTATTTTTTTTTCTTTTTTGTCTCTGCCCCCTTGAGCTCTTCTTTGTACTGCAAACTAGTCTGCAGCTCAGCGTGGGCTACTTTACGTTTTTTACATGATGTACTGCTACAATTTTTCTGAACCTTTGGTGTGCAGCATCAAGAAACGGAATGATTTAGATGGCTCAGTGTCAACAACAGCAGTGTCAATGGATGTTTGACACTTCTCAGTGGAAGTGTCCGTGGAAGCTGAATGTTTTTCAATGTTGTTGGTGGTGGAAGATGGATGCTCCTGTACGGCAGGGTCATTGGAAGCTGGACACTCCTATACGGCAGTGTCAGTGGAAGCTGGACGCTGCTCTGAAGAAGTGTCAGTGGAAGCTGGGCGCTCCTCTATGGCAGTGTCAGTGGAAGTAGGACGCTCTTCTACGGCAGTGTCAGTGGAAGCTGGACGTTCCTCTGTGGCAGTGTCAGTGAAAGCAGGACGCTCCTCTATGGCAGTGTCATTGAAAGCTGGACGCTCCTCCATGGCAGTGTCAGTGGAAGCTGGACGCTCTTCTACGGCAGTGTCAGTGGAAGCTGGACGCTCCTCTGTGGCAGTGTCAGTGAAAGCAGGACGCTCCTCTATGGCAGTGTCAGTGAAAGCTGGACGCTCCTTTATTGCAGTGTCAGTTAAAGCTGGACGCTTTCCTATGGCAGTTTCAGTGGAAGCTGAGAGCATACACTTGTTGTACACTTAATAATAGCCCTATAATCCGACTTTTGTCATTCATGGTGAATCGGGAAAACAGTTTCCAAACAATCTACATGCTCAATGTTGGTTTTTTTCGGGGGGGGGGGGGCACATGTATTTTATGTCACATGGCTACGCTACCATAGGAAAGCTTCTGGTAGCTCTATTAAGTTAAAGTGATTAAAATAAATTATCATAAAAACTAGGGCTACCATACTAAAAATACTCAACAATTAAAATTTTGAACTCATGTCTAAAGTTTCAGTTTGAATATTTCCAAATGAACCCCATAGTTTGGATACAAACTCCTCTGTCAAGTTTTGTGGTTCTACGACAAACAATAACTTATCTGAACATTTTTTATGCAATCAGAAATCTTCGGTTCTTTAAGTAGTCGCTATGAAGAAAAGTTCTGTTTACTTTTCAACTCTATATGTATTTAGATTAAGATACCGATCTAGTGAATACTAATCAAGTGTTCCATCGTTTCATTTGTTTTATCCTCTTCAAAATTGAATTGAAACACCATTGAAACTATATACTTTCTGAAAGAGCAGAAAAAGGGGAGTGCCAGAATGTCAATTATTTTGGCTAACACACAAATTATTGAAAGATTTGACTAATTACATAAGCAATTCAATTTTAATTAAGATTGTAACTTTAAAAAAGGAACTAACACCAGTAATGCTGAATCAATTATTTTGGTGCCAAATGGAAGAGTTCAGTATGTATTCCAAAAACGTGTCTCATTTTTTCTGCATCGTATTCATTTTTAAAGATATGGTTTCGTCAAATTTTGTTCTGACATTTTAAAATAAAAAATTTGATAATTTTTTTTAATTAGTAGTAACTTAAAAATATTAGTGATAAGAATAAAGCAAAACACGTTTTTGGAATACATACCTAACCTTTCCATTTGGCACAAAAATAATTGATTCAGCATTGTGAGTGTCAGTTCCATTTTTTTTAAAGTTATAATATTAATTAATATTTAATTGCATATGTAATTAGGCATATCTGTTAAAATATTGTGTGTAAGCAAATATAATTGCCTTTGTTGTACTACCCTGTTTCTCCTCTTTCAAGATATATATAGTTTTGATGGTGTATCAATTTGATTTTGAAGAGGATATAACAAATAAAACAAAGGAGCACTTTAAGGCCTATTAGTCTTCACTAGATCGCCACCTTAAACAAGATAATATTACCAGTAACTCAGGCCTAAATCTATGCTGAAATAAAGAATCGTTCAGGCTTACCGTAGAAATATGTAGGCCTATTAAGAATAGTACATAGGCCTGGGTTATTCAGCCAGCAAAGTAGACCCTACTGTTATTTTTACTGAATGCTACATTAGAAATAGGCTATGGGTCTAGAAGAAATAGGCCTAGTTGGCCTCGGGCCTGAGCCTAGATGAAATAGTTGGCCTCGGACCTCATAACCATATGGCTTGTGGTAGGCCTACCTTTTAATAGGTCTACCTTCAGTTTTTCCGTTGGCCTGTAATCTTAGACAGGAAAAGCAGGGTATGTTACGGGTATTATGGGTCTGTGCGTATAATATGGGTCTCTCGTGTGTTTAATATGGGTCCCCTCTGTATAATATGGGCACATCATGCCCATATTACATGCACGTGACATACCTGAGATTCTGACCTTCACCAAGAAAATTTTAATCATGTGATCCAATCATCGCCCATCCGTAAACAAAATAGACATTTCTTTGTCATAAAACATTGCCTTTTTCCGCTGTAGATCATGCATTTTGTGTCAGGAAGGGGTGAAATTTACAGTTAGGCCTACGTTGTAAGAAAGTTATGTTGTTATTTCATACATTCCTTAGGCCGACTTTTTTCGGACCTGTACAACCAGGCGTTGTTATGGCTGCGTCGTCTGCTGCACGCTTTTTGATCACGTGGCACTTCTGACATAAAATACGTTCTTTGCATAATTAGAGGGGGTGCCCATATTAATCGCGGGCCCATATTACCCGACGTTACCATATATCATTAGAAAAACGTGAAATCTCCCGCCAAATCGGGAGACTTGGCACCTCTGCAAAAACGGGCGGTTGTTAGATTTTTATCCCTGTGAGAGGGAAATGATCCTTTTAAACACAAATGGAAATAACCAGTCGCAAGTTTGCCTACAATAAAATGTATACGCTTGCACAAAGTTGCAGATAAATAGACAATACGAGCGAACGGTGAGCTGATGAATGTTGGCTTGCGGTGCGATCGAATACACTCGCAAACGATGGCAACTGAGCAGGTTCAAAAGTACTGCCTTACAACTAGCTAAGGGTGCTGCTGGGATTTATGAAATATCAAATCCACTGATTCATTTCAAATTAAGTTGAAATATGTTCCTCAGGCTTCAAAGCTGGTATATAGTTTGTGTGAGTATGCGCGATGTTAAAAGCCCAAAGCGGCCGGACCGACCGCGTAATACACATGCACGGGTTTATGCGCCCCCCACCCCCCCCACCCCCCGCCGTCTGCCTATCACTCAGCTAAAAGATCGCTATCATTGTATCAAATAATCCCATTGCCGCAAAGATGATCGACCTGGCGAAAAGTGGACTCTCGTTTCGCGTAGCATCCATGCCAAGGTTAGCCCAAAATGGCTAAATCACATATATACCCCAGTGAACATTATCAAATAGATGGCTCACAATAGCTTGGAAAACATTAAATTCATTAGCAAACACGGTAGGCCTAATAATGTCCACTGTTTAGTGACGCAAGGTGTTTAATCCTGTCAAGTTTTGACAAGCTTTGAAGTCGGAGCGATGGAGATCGATGGAGCCTTGTCAAGTTGACCAGCTGCTGTGACGCAGTTCACGCTCCATTTAGGTAAATCACATCGTGCAAAAATACCACTAGATCACCAATAATGTCATGTCACTGTAACAGCAAAGAGAAAGTTGTTTAAGCGGCAGTAGTTCCTTTGCCTTTGGTGTGTCTCTCTTCGCCTGATATGTGCATCGAATCAAGCGTGCCGCCATTTTTCCCCTGCGGTCACGTGACTGTCGTCAGGGGCTGGTCAGCATGGCTGATGGCTCTTCAAACATTTTGGACCATTACCATACCAAAGTAAACAGATGATACACGTGCAGTGGTCCTTTGAAACTTGTCATAGTTTTTCATCCATTTTCTCATATAAATATTGATTTTTTTTAAACAGTGTTTGGTGACCACATACTTTAGGTGTTTATCTTTCAAATAGAGAACAAAAGTCATTTTGTGATTTTTTTTCGGCACAGCCGTCATAGACCAAATCATCCTGGCCCCTTATGGCTATGATACACGGGGCGACGCGACGGGGGCGACGAGCTGCACGTGCCAGTAGCTGCAGGCGACGAGGTGGCTACACGGCGCGACGTGCCAGGGGCGACAGCGTGCAGAACACCGTTCAAACGTTCCATTATCTGTATTAGGTGTACTATTTTACTCTTTTCAATAAGATTTGCTGTCCTTAGATACAAGATGGCGGAGAGGCAAGTAGCAGTAGGCCTAGGCCTATGTGAAGCCGTTTCAGTATCAGTCGCTATATATAGGCGAATCTAAGAAAAAAAAAGAAAAAAGAAACAGGTAATGTTTTCGAGTGTTCATAATACAATGGCCCTAAAAGTAAAGTTAATTGAGATCTGGCGAAGAAGGTAAGAAAAAAATTAAAACTGAACTAGATGTCCGTACAAATCCACCTGAGCGTCAGGCCTACTTCACATTTGATAGAAAACGATATGAAACAAACGCACAAGGCACTATGGCAGCTTATAGGTTTTCATATGAAAAAAGGAGCTGACTACTTCATTAACTGTGACGCATTCAATTATTCACACCTAAAGAAAGATGGCGTAAGTCCATTATAGTGCCTATTAGTGGCACCAGGGAAGTGCTATCATTTAGATTTACACATCCCTGGTGGCACAGACAAATAACATGAGGTAGTCATTCACTTTATTCCGTAAGTATAATTATGATATACTATGCGGGTGGCCACATTTGTCTGTAATTATACTTATGGAATGAAGTGAATGACACTTCCCTGGTGCCACTATACTGGACTTACGCCAGAAAGATGAGGTCATGTAGATAAACCACATTACAGAAGGGATGTGTTACTGTTACACTTCCCTGATTACAGTTACAAAAGCATGCCGTATTCATAATGATGAAGGCCTACAATACAAGTATTTAGCATTCCCTCGTTTTCCCCCATGCATGGTCAATGCGTTTATTATACTAAACGCATTGACCATGCATCGTTATAAAGTATGCGCCCTGTATGTTCTAGGCCTACTGTCACAAGTGCACCCAAATGAAACACATACCTACACCTAACTTCCTCCGACCAAACAATAACATTCGCAAAAGAAATTTGACACAGATCTGTGTCAATTTCAACCTGTGTTTAAAGTGCTGATTATATGTTTTAATTCCGATAACCGAAGAGAGATCAAGTTTTTAAGAAATATTAAAAATCTAAATGCATGAAAACGTCCAAGCATTATGCGTTATCCGTTGCTTGGACTCTCATCCATGGCCGCGATGGCGCGGAGAGCAGGGCTAGAAATTAAGATTTAAGATCATCACTCACTGGCACGGCTGCAAAAATTCATAAATCCTGTATCCCTTTCAAAGAATTCTTCATTTGACTAGCCAAGTGTAAACAATCACTTGCCAACCGCAAATTGACAAGTATTTACCTGATGGCAGGTGCAAATTTCCAGCCGAAAGAGCCCACCCAGGCAAGTTTTAGGCTTTTCATAATCACCAAATAGGCCTACTCAGCGCGTGTGCTGTAACCTTGTCTCAGGTTAGTGAATTGAAGAAGAGTTATTGAATATCGAATGAAAAAAAAATCACGATCCAGATGGGGCCGCCACTTATCCCGGAGCAAGTTGATAGTTTAACCCTACCCAGTGTACAAATATGTATCACAGGAGTGGATACAATGGGGTTATTGTGTCCTTTTTTAAAATTAAAACTTTGTCTTTATGTTGACTTTTCTTCAAATCATTGATGTACTCTGTATAAGTCCAAAATTTCTACTATGACCACGGACTAAAAATATCAACAATTTCCTTGTTAAATAAACACAGTGATAATGAAACAGGTGCTAGATTTTGGTTATTTCTTCGCCAATACCAAAGAAAGAACAGTGCAACTGGTTTCTTTTCATCCATTTTCTCCACTCAACAATTTTATGTCAGTTCTACCTCTTAACTAAAGTAAGAATTAGCCGCATCAGCCAGTAAAGAAGGTGTTATTGAGGCAAGCGAAGGATGTAGAAATGGCATCAGAAACAGAATTGGTTTGAGCAGGTTGATTCTGTGGAACCAAAGACGCCACAGTGGGAGAAACTGCAGTTGGTATTGGCATGACATTGTATAATTGGCTCAGTGCCTCTGTAATTTTCAGGCGGGCCTGTGCCTTTGCCTGCTGGTTGGGACACGCACGCAGCTCTTCAGCGACGTATTTCAGAATGACATCCGTTTGAGCAACCAGTCTCTTTTTTGCAATTGGGATGCGTTACTCCCACTTTTCGGTCCGCGTCTGTACCTGCTGTATGTTGTCCTTAAGTTCTTCAACTTTGCCTTCACCTGCTCAACTGGATTAAGTACATTACAACTTAAATTTACTTTTTTCCACAAGTTTTTATTTTTTTATTTTTTTTATTAAAGACTTCCTTTTATAAATTCACAGACCCATATATCCGTTATAACCTGCTTCGTCCAGCACATGTATTGTAAAATCTCATTTACAAAATTTTGACTTGTTAATTGGTAACAATGTTATACATTTGAACGAGGAGGTTTTAATTTGGGAATGGTAGCGCATGGAGCAGTTTATCCTTAAACGGTCAAAGGGTCAATAACATTGTTTGCCCAATGCCCAGGAGTTGCGGGGCCCTATTCTCGAATCCACACAAGTTGAAAAAGGACTCTTTATTCTTGTGTGGCAGATGGTACTTCCGGCAAAGAGATTCTGGATAAAAGTGCGCAAGCGAGCCGTTTGACTTATTTTTTTAATTTATAGACAATTTCAACTAACCTGTTTTGCCGAGCGCGGTCGCAATCTCGGCCATTTGCTTCTCCCTGTTGTCCCTGTCCTTGTAGAGGGACATGTTTGTATCCCACAAGGTGGGTCTGTCTTCATACAGCTTTATTAGTTTGTCTTCCTCCTCTGACGCCATTTGCTATGAAGAAAAAAATAGTCATAAAGTTAGCGTATTCGATGAACATAACTATGCATACGTTATCTTCATGGATTGAAATTGTGTTCAAGTCATATTTGAACAGTTTATTAATACACTTGTTAAGGCAATTGGTAAATTGTTGCAAATATGCCCTACCCTGTGACGGTGCTAGGAAGCCATATA
This sequence comes from Hermodice carunculata, assembly GCA_964020975.1. Classification (NCBI taxonomy): domain Eukaryota; kingdom Metazoa; phylum Annelida; class Polychaeta; order Eunicida; family Amphinomidae; genus Hermodice; species Hermodice carunculata. The sequence continues at coordinate 58,506,304 of OZ026625.1, forward strand.
TCATTCATTTATATATATATTTGGAAACATACTGGGAGACCTGGCACAGTAGCCTGTATCTTACATTAACTCTAATGCTATTTTTTTGTGCACCATTAATACAACTTGGTAAGGATTAAGCGATTGAAAAATAAATTTTTCTCATGCATAAATTTGTAATATAGGGTATAGGTCCTACACCATATAATAGTCAATATCACATACCAGGGTTCTCTACAAACTGAGTCATCTAGCAGGGTTTCTCCCGCCCCCATCATAGATTTAATCACCCTGCTACATATAGTGTTAACGGTAATAGGTTTGGGAATCTGGGTGTGCAAGCTTTTTTTAAAACTCGGATGGCGTTTACTATACTCAGTCAAACGTGCTTTTTGGCGTGAAATTAATATGCATGCCGTTTAATCGTTAATATACATTACTTTGTGCATATATATGTGCCTGTTGATTTTGCGTTCATAGCCCATTTTTAATTATGTGAGTTGTAACGGTTTAACTGCATTGAATGCGTTGCAAAAACGTCCATATTACCCCCTGTTTGGGCCTATAATGAATTTTGGTAGGCGGCGCTGGCACAGAAGACAGCAGCCTGCATGTACTCCATTTCGATGTCCTGGTCCAAAGCATTATTTCCGTATCATACGGATGAGAAGTAGCTGAAAGGTTTGTATCTCATAATAGTGTGCACAAATAATGTGCATAATTTTACAATGTTAAGGCATATATTTGTTCACATGTAAATTACATGTGTACAAAATAGTCCTATAACGTTACATGAAAGTAGTGGCGTGCTTGAAATTTGCCGGATGATCATGATGTGAACCAAAAATGTTGGTTGTCGGCCAACATTCGGTGTTAACACCGGAGAGTGCATGCCTCGACATCAACTCCACATTCCACCAAAACATGTGAACGTGGATTTTGTTCTTTAGTCGTAATGTAGCTCCACACTTCCCCCTCTTTTATTGTGAACATGTATGGGTCAGACTTTTAAGTTTAACCAATATTATAATGTTCTTACCTTTATCCTTTGATTTCTTTCACTTCTCCTTCCTGTTCAGACAAGTAGGGCCTAGATAGCAAAAATGCTGAGCTCGGAGACGCACAAAATTACCAAATGTTATGTTTGCGTCATTTTAATTATAATTAAAAATGACGTAAGTCAATCTCGCACGTGCTTAGACTCCTCAATGAAGCGTAGGCTAGCTTCACTCTGGTGCGAAGACTTACTAAGGTCTACCAAAAACCAAGCTTATAGTTTGTTTATTTAAAGGCTTTTACAATTAATATGACCCTTCTACAGTTCTACTTCTTCTGCCTATCAAAAGTCAAGATATTAATTTAAAAAAAAAAAAAAAACACTTCTCAATGGGCTTACACAGTCGTGCCTGAATAGACCTAAAAATATGTAAGCTCTATACCTATATGCCCAAAGATTCTAGGCCTACCTCCGAAAAGGGGCATTTTGTTATGCGTTTTTCGAAGTAGGCCTCCTCAGCTCTTCTCATATTGATCTGCATGTGCTTGAAAAGGGTAATATAAGTCTTAATTGAACGTGTTACAAACATGCTTTGCCTGCGACGCGACGAGGTGGTTACACGAGGCAACCAGGCCACTGGCGACGCGACGAGTCGCCTGAGAATTGTGCAGCAGAGAACTTGGCGCGACGCGTCGCCCCATCCCTGAGGCGACGCGACGAGGTGGCTGCACGAGGCAACAGGCGCGACGCGACTCGTCGCGCCCGTCGCGTCGCCCCGTGTATCATAGCCATAATTTAAGTAAGGTAACTCGCAACATTCGCAAAAATTTTTATTTTTCACCTTATGTAGGCCTATTGTTTTCATTTTGTAACACTTCTCATTTGTTCATTATGAATATTTTGAGAAATAAAACATTGTCATTGTCATTGTAGATTCTTTCAAAATAGTCTGTTTTATTTGAGATTGCCTGTTTTATTTAGCAGCGACACCTGTTCTTTTTTGTTGTCTGTCTTATCCAAAAACAGGCTGTTTTATTGATCAGATCTGTCTGTTTTATAGCCTGACATGCGAGCGTCAGCATTACGAAGTATCAATGACGTCAGTGGATCAGGCAGTAGCACCTGGTAGCTAGGTCTCTCTAGCGGCCATTTTCTAAGCTAGTCTAGATGCGGGAGGCCGTAGTCACAGGCGTATGAAAATATTTTGAGTGCGAGAGCTATTACGTTTCCATTTTCACCTTTGCCGGTCATGAAAACCGTAGATAAATAAACCGAGTAGCTGTACAAAAGAGGCGTCGGCGACAGTAATGTAGGGGAAGGTTGCTGGGATTGGACCACTGCCTCGATTGGACCACTTCTCTCCTGAAGCCCCTTTGTGTCAAGAAGTCTGATTGATTATTGCAACTACTTCCTTTGAAACTTTCCAGAACACCATGAAAAGTGTGGGTACCAGTCTGCTCATTTTGCTGTAAATTTATGCAGATAAATGAAACTGTCAAGTCTGATCTAACTTTACGGTGTCACATTATGGGGTGTAAAATCAAGTTAACAACTCGTTTTGAAACAGAATGTTAGTTGTATCGTAGAAGTAGAGGTTCACTTCAGAATGCCTAAACATAGTTTCAGAAAAACAATCTTGGTCAAGGTCAATATTAATTTATTCAAAGTAGTGTCCAGTTGCCTCAATTGGAACCAAAAAACTTCCTTGATTGGACAGTTTGTGCCTTGGTGGTCCTATCGAGGAGATGGTGGTCCAATTAAGGGTACATGTTATTTTTGGTCTAAAAGTGGACATATGGGCCAAATTTAAAAAATCATAATTGAAGTTTTAATATTATCTCGCAATATTAAGCTCAGAATGTAAGAATTTAATCCATTTTTACATTGATGGGTCGGTGGTCCATTTGTGGAAACCATGTGGTCCAATCGAAAACGAGGTATCCTCGATTGGGACACTTTCATCAAATCTTATTTTTTGTCGTAATTAAATTATTCTTTACTTAAACTGGTCTTTGGTAGTACCATAGTAATCTGCTTATGGATGCCGATTCATTTCATACTTCAACGCGCGAAAAAGGGTCTTTGTTTTCCTGTAGCAGGCTGATGAAGTTAGGGGGTCCAATCCCGGCGACCTTCCCCTAAGTGTGTTGTGCACTGTCTACTTGAAAACGCACTGAAGCTTCATTCAACATGGAGAATATCAGATAAGGAAAACATACATGTATGATTTTACCATATTCAAGCAATAAATATGTACTTTATTCACATGTATACGGAGTGTTATGAGTAACATTGGTCGTGGAATACTGGCCTTGTGGTATTACTAGACAAGCAGCATCGGTGCTCTCGTACTCAGAATATTTTCATACGCCTGTGGCTGTAGTACCTTGAGGAGCTGAACGAACCCATCTTTCGTATAACCCTTCTTTTTGTCAGGCATTGTCTACAAATTGAAGTACTGTGCCCAAGATCTCTATATCCCCATTGAAATAGTGAGTCTGACGTTACTTGTGGCAGAGACGTAGTGGGCCCGGAGAGTGAATGTTGGAATATCGCGCGACAACCCCAAACCAGGAGCGTTCATTGGCAACATGGCGCTTGGGGTTCTCTGAGGGACATGGTGTGAGTTGCAATCTGGAAGGCGTCCAGAAGCGACTTGGTTACTGGTGACTGCAGGCATTAATTATGGTATCACGCAACATGCGCAACAAATGTTACATAATTTGCGATGTTTATTTAGGTTATCCTCATACCTGTAAAGTTTTTCTATTCCGCGGAAACCCCATTTCCAGCCCCAAAAGTGTGTTTGCCAGGCTCAGGGTCCATCTAGTGTATATGAATGGTCTCAGTTGGATCGTAAAATACAAAATTCATTTTCGGCAGCCAATTTTAGGAGAAACTTGGGGGCAAATGCGAATGAAGTGTTGCACACTCAATAGTTCTATGTTTTATCGGAATAGAGTGAATTCACCTGGTGTCTCGTGCAGCACAAAACGAAACAACAAACCATTATCCCCTTGGCTGTCTAAAGTACACCGATACTCATGAAAAGCATTTTGATAATATTTTTCAATTTCGGCATGCTATTAACATGAAAGTTTTACTATTTGGTGACTTTAAAAACGATTTAAATCGGAACAGAAGCTTATTCTAGTCGGTCGACAAATTCATTTTGGATTCAAAACGGTTTTGATTTTCATTTTCATTGGCCCATATACTACTTGAAGCGGTGTACTTTCTCAATACGGTAAGCAACTGAAAAACAATGTAGATAATTTCGATATTGTGTGTTTTTGGTTAAAGAATTTTATATATATGCACTGTGCAACCTGTATATTTCTACAAAGTTGCAACTCCGTTGCACTATTTTGATGTATCGGGAGAGGAACATGCAAAAGCCATTGGCTTGTTTTGCAATCCCTTTTCTTTATGAAATATAATACGTTTACAAAAAACTTACCGCCATTCAACAATACGAATAAGGTCGGACATAACGATTGTAAAGAGCATTGGGCAAAGGATGCAGCCTTGTTTCACACCATTACTTGACTTGAACCAAGATGCTTCGATACGTCCAAACGGTACCCTATTACTTACTTTTTCATATAGATGTTTCAGAAGTCTCTATGCTTTGTCCTGAACTCCGAGGTCCCACAATTGCAAGTTACAAAACAGTCGATCTCTTGAGACAATATCAAAGGCATTTGAAATATGTAAAAAGGCCAGCCATGTTTCATTCCGGTCGTCCTTTCTCAGGCTGCAAATTCCTTTCAGAGTAAAGATGTGGTCCTCAAGTCTCCCTCCTTTCCTTTATGCTCCATTAAGTTTACCCAATATATTATTTTCTTCCAAAAGAAAACATCATTTGTTTTTCTACCACTGAAGAAAATAATTTATGTATGTTAGATATGATACATATACCTCTGTAATTATTCAAGTCATTTACATAACCAATCCTCGGGGTACTTTTCAAATAATTATAACGTGAAAAGTCTCACGATTGACTTGATTAGAGTATCCCCGCCGTTCTTCAAAACTTCATTGGGTATTTTATCCACTCTGCATGGTTTACCAACCTTAAGTTCCCTGATAGCATCAGATATATTTGTATGATTAAAGGGCACGTGCGAAAGACCTTCTGAATTGTCAGTAAACCCTTGCAAGTATTGGACCCTCTGTTTCAATTCTTCTGAATTGGGAGTAGTGTGATTTGACGACCCAAAATTTTCCCAATAATCCTTAATTTCATTTGTGATTACTTTAGGGTCATTAATTATTTTGGTCTTGTCATGAGGGTCCACGATTTGCAATGGGTATTGTTATTCTTATTCAGACGTCTCAACATATTCCAGTAAGACTTGCTACGTGTCGAGCCTTTATGGCAATTACGTACGATGGTATTTACTTCATGACCAGCTGAGAGAATAATATCTCCGCAGCTCTTCTATGCGGCTTCAGGGGAGTTAAAACTTAGCACAGTCCGAATTATTCAGATTGGCATCCAAAAGTCTGTGTGCGTATCTGTATTCCACTTTTGTTGCTTGGCCGTATCAAACAGAACAGAGTCATTTTGGTTTGAACACCGAAGCATTGAGGCATACAACACATATAACTATCGTAGCGTATTGTGATCGCCACCAACGGAAAACGAGGTATGTTCGTTCACAAGCCATACATTGCACTCGTTTTCCAGCGATTGTGACACAAGTGCGCGATCGATTGTGGACTGCAAATTACATCTGACCCATGTTACTTTACCTTTACACTTCGGCGATTCATTGAGAACTTTGACCCCAGTGACCTCAGTCAGCTGTTCGAGCAGGTCACCATTAACACTTGTCTGATCGATCCGTCTGAAGTTGGGTAGTTTGCCATTAAAATCACCGAAAAATATGCATTCTAGTCCATTGGAATGGAAGTGAGACATGATATGTATAAGTTCGTTTGTAAGCTTTTCACTCAGTACTTTATCTACAGTATCAATTGGGATATATACTACAAGAATAATGATTGGTCGAAAGCCAATGGAGGCTTGTACGCATATGTGTTCTGAAGTGTCATCTCTGCAATTTAAAATATTATCATTGATTACCCTTATCTCATCACATTTTCTTATCAAAAGGTTATGTTCTCTCTATACTCTATGTGCAGAAAATGGATTTACGGGACATCCTACCAGAGTACTAAAATCCCTTTCATTCAAATTCCCAGGATGCTGCTATGAGACTGCAGCCAAGGTCCAGTACATGTAACATTCAAAGCTGACATTAAGTCGGAGCACACTCGAAGTCTTTAAAAACTGCCTTAGAATTTTTGTATCATTTTGTATTTGGTTTATCTGTACTTTCCGATGCCTTCAGCAAATGTGTGTCAGTGCAGAAATACCTGCAACGGAAAGAATGCCAATATGATTAGAACTATTGAAAAGAGCTTCATTTTGTTAAATATTGATGACGTATTCCTCACCTGTATTTGAATAAGTTATAAATAACAATGAAAAAACGATGTCGTCCTTGCCTTCCCAAAATTTGAAAACAAGAAGACTGTGACAGTCTTGTAGTGAGCTGACTTTGGCTCTACAGGTTGAAGTGGTGTTGTGACCTTCTGAATAATATGAAGGTCACCTTTGTTTTAAGCCATCATCACTGTTTGCAGTATCAGTTTTTACTCATGCAGTTCAGGAGCCATCTTTTTATAAACGAAAAGTGACAGGATTCACTATTACTAAGATCTAAGCAATTTTGTAAGTTTAACGTTTTAAGGTCACTCAATGTCAAAATTAACAAGACAAAAAGAATCCCTGCAGGTGCTTTCGTATCAGTGTTTATTATTGTCTAATAGTAACTACGGGCCTTGGTTCCTCCTATACTGAGACAACAAAATAAGCTCTAATGCAGATATGCAGATACTATATTGAACTCTTTGTGGGTCGGGTATTCATAATATTAGTTTTAAGGTTGTGTGGCATTGTTGAAGTTTGAATTTTTCGATCTTGATAATAAAATAAATTTCTTACCCATTATGAAAACAAATTTGCACTAGCAACGCATGTATTATAGAGGAACCAGCCATCATGTAGAATAGTGTACCTGACATGCTATATGCATCAGTTGCACTGACATACTCTGGACTCGGCATGTGCGTGTACCAAATGCAGCATACTATCAATCTAGTGGACAAAAATCGTAAGTTTCATGATGAATTTTGTGACGATGTTGATTAGCTTGTACAATTTTGTACACGAAACCAAAAATGCATGTGACAATTTTGTGGACAAAACAGGCCGCCGTGAATATGAAGGAGTGTGCACGGGAAACTTGTTCTATAAATTGTCCGATATGTTGTGGTGGAAAGTCATTAGCTGAATGCTCTTCCTAAATACAACAAGAAAAGTAACATTTCATGATTTGCTATCACTTCTCTCGGTGTCTGCACAAATCCTGTATCAACGCAACTTTTCCCTGAAGAAGTAAAACATTAAATCTATTTACCCTTATATCTTTCTGCACAGTGGATGGCTGGATATCCTTTTTGACCTCTCCTTCATGGGTATAGGTTGGTATAAACACATGAAGTGCAGACAATAAAAGTCAGAGTAGATGCGGTATTAGACAGACCAGATAAAACTAGAATAGAAAATTTGCTTCACAGCAACTATGTATGTGTGCTTACAAAGGCAAAGTGCTTCAAAGGTATGCAACAGAAAAAAAGAAAAGCAGAATGTGTTTTCACACGGACAGTTTTTTACATCCGGATTCTTCCCAGGCTCATGGGAAATTAGCCTGCAAAGCCTAATACACGAGGTGGTTCATTTTTAGATGCTAATAAATATAGAATTTCACTTAGTAGCGTCTTATCAAAATTATGCTGTAAAATCTTTGACACAACATATATAAAATTCTGTACAGGGGTATCTGACAAGATGCATTGTAAAAATGGTGTTAAACAAGGTAATGTTCTTAACCCGCTGTTATTTAGGATATCCATCAATGATTTATCGTCGTCTATTTTCATTGAGGGATCTCATCTACCATCCATGCATTCCCAAAATTAAATAGAGTGCTTCATGTAAATGATTTATATCTTATATCTAAAAATGAGGCGAGGTTACAGTGGTGCCCAGACAAGTTGTGGACAAGATGCAGAGGATGCATCTGAAAACTTACTGCAGAAAAATTCTTGTATATATTCAATCGGGAAAGAAAATGGGATACAAATTCTTTGTCGTTAATGAGGAATTTCGAAGAAATATACTTCACTTGGCATTGGATCAACAGCAAATGGATTTTTTTCTGGAATGGTAAAAATTGTGTGAAAATGCAAGTAAATCGCTTGTCCACTTAAAACATGACCTATTCAGCGGAAGAATTGATATTAGATTGTACCACGACTTTTCCAAAAGCTTATTACGACAATCTTCTTGTGAACTGTAGGATGTTTATCTGCTGTCGCCTTACAAATGCATGTCTCTCGAGAACGTATCTATGGCAATTTTAGAACAAACTTCCATAAGCTTTATATACAGTTTTTCAACATACACATCGAAAGTCAATCTGAAAGCTTATAATACTGCAGCACTCAATGCGGTGGGAGCGTTCCCTCATGCACTCAAAATTCTACAAAATGCATGCAAAAATTGATATAGGGTTACACATTAAAGCCCCATTAAATTGCGTTTCGACGCGCACGGAACAGTTGTAATTGTGAACTGGTGGCAGTTGATTAATACCGTCAGTTATGATCCGTAAAAGTTATATTTTGGTTGCGAAGATATTCGGTGGAATAGTGGTAACGAATTTGGCAATTTCCCTATAAATTTGATTGGAAATTTATTAAAAGACCAATGTTTTGAGTCAGTGGCACAATGTTTTTGCATTTCAATCTGAGTGAGATATAAAAAAAACGCGCTCAAAATTCGAGTCAAATTTCAGATTGAAACTATTTTATTGTACTAGCAAATTGAATTTAAAGGGAAATTCCATGAAGTTAAGAACTAGCCCTGACAATCTCAACATCGAGGTTCACAGGCATGAAGCCCAAAGAAAATGCCTGAACAGATAAGGGTATGTGACGTGTGAAGAAATTGCAAATGAACATCATATTGTTGAATATAAAAATTGTGTGTAAATATATCATAAATCTTTTTCAGTTTTGAGATACTAAATTCGGAAGATAAATTTATAGTGTCAGTGGCATCTTCTGATCCCGAAAGTCTATAACAATGGTAACACACATTCGTGTAGCTGTAAAAAAAAAAAGTATGTAAAGTACATTTTTTTCAGATATATACCCTTTTTAACTTCAGGTCCGTAGCCAGGGGGTGTCGGGAGTGTCGATTGAAACCCCCATTAGCTCTAAAATGTCCAATAATACCCCCCCCCCCCAAAAAAAATAAATAAAACAACAACACCAAATGAAACAAAAACAACAACAAAAACGGAAAGAAAGAAGGAAGGTATCTTTTTAATTCATGCTTACAACAGTAATTTTTCTGCATAAGGTCCACACAATAATTCATTCAACCAAGATTACTCTACTTACTCTGATTGATTCTAGCACTTTAAAGAACGAAGAAATTTCATTTTACAAATTTTAGATTTTTCAATATGTCAAGACTTCTTTAAGGTCCATGTTCGCATAACTCTTCCTATTGGAAAGCATACTATTGGTAAAAATATCCCAACAATGAAAGAAAAATGTTGTACCTTTTAACTTGTATATGACTGTTGTCTTTTTGACCTTTATTTCATTTATTGACGTTTTATTAATACATCAAACACAGCTTCAGATATGTTCTTTGTGGTAGAACTGAATGAGGACCTTACTTTTATTGAAGGAATGAAAAAAAGGCTGTTTTACATTCAATATTTGTCAATTGGCTCTTTGATATTGAATCTGTAAGTTTTATGTCGAAACTTGGTTCAGCATACTGGACCTTTGTAACCTAAATCTATTCAATATTGGACCTTTTCGATATGTTCAGAGGAACTTCAGGTCCACATTCAATAGCATCACTTTCATTGAAGCAGCATTATTTGTATGTCGGTCTGACTAGAAGACTGCCATAAAAAACAATTTTAGTTTTATAGCTGTATCACCGTAAAGATTAATTTTACGGCAGTCGAGCTCTGCCCCGGTAAACCGTAAAGACTAGTTTTAATTTAATTGAGGTATGGCCCCGGTAATCTAAGTCCACTGTCCTCTATCCGACTCCTTCAAGTTCAAAAGTCACATATACATAAGCAAAGGATACATTGTTGCAAAGGCCATGATCAACAGATCATAGATAAGATAAAAGTCGGACCGTGTCTTTATGACTGGTGATAAAAATCTGCTTTGATCCGAAATTACGATGTGAAATCGGTAGACATAGGCCTAAATAGGGAAATAACTTGTCACCACGTGTGCCTAAAAAGCCGCCCACATATTTTCTCTATTTGTTTTTGTTTGGAATTTCCAGGCTGTATCTAACATATCCACAATGTACGATGGCATCAGCTTTGAAGCACTGTAACATTACTGCAAAACTAGCACAGATACAAATTCTATGGGGTGCCTTTTCATCCACTTATGTTGCCAGTAATTATCTGAAAACATTTCGTAGTTTGATAAAACTGTTATGATTTTATTTCCACATTTTTATATTCATGTTATGTTACATTATAATTTCTGAACAAAGAAGTTATTTATACAATAATTTAAACCAAAGGGGACCATTTTTAGCTTGTTTTATAATCTATTAATCATGGCTATTCTAACAATATATACACTGCTTATACTTATGTGAATACTTTGCAGTTCGTGTAGCCTGAAAGGTGATAGTGTAGGCCTACTTAGTTTACCGGGGCATAGCTCGAATACCTTCCGAAATAAAGGCTAATCAAATCGGAACCAACATTTTTTTCTTTATGGACTTTTCACTATGAAATAAAAATTCTGTCTTAACATGAAAATTTGCAGTTTTCTTGACCACCTATATATATATGTATATATATATACACATATATATGTATATATATGTATGTATGTGTATGTATATATATATATGTATATACACATACATATACATACATACATACATACATACATACATACATACATACATACATACATACATACATACATAGGTAGATATATATCTATCATGTCCAAATATATTGAAATAATATGAAACCTTTTGTCGGCATAAGAATGTGAAGTCATATTTTAATGCTATAAACGTATTGCTGGTTCATTCCAGATAGCATATTGGCCTGACAGCTGCTTATATATATGATAATAGCATATAATATACGTGGGAGTATTCGATGATCTGTAAAAAATTTAATGACAAATAAGCTAAGACATAAAAGGCCAATATTTCATTCAATTTACAACTTAGCGCGCACTTGCAAAATTTTTAGGTTATCCACCACCTGAAGTGCACAGTATTTATATTATATATATATATATGTATATATATATATATGTATATATATATATATATATATATATATATATATATATATATATATATATATATATATATATATATATATATATATATATATATATATATATATATATATACATACATATACAGGACCGGTGTGTATATATATATGTATGTGTATGCAGAGACTCCGCTTTTTGGCCAGTATTGGGAACACATGTAAATGTAAATGTGTATACGCTATGGATTTTAGAATGGCATTATGTAGCACACATATAGGCACATGCTTCGATGAATTTGTAAGTTTAGAGTATGGTAAGCCAGTATAGAGAAAAGGTCAAAAATTTTGAAACTGAGACAATTTATGGTATTTATGTCATTGTGAAGCTAATTAAAATTGCTTTATGTTGTTCCTTGTGTACATGTGTTGTATCGTCTAAACAAGAAAATACCATTGTTGTAAGTGGTACAGTATTAAAGATCTTTTATTCATTCGTGGAAATTGTCTCTCGGGTTTTCTTGACGTTGTAGTTTCACATGTACTGTGTTTTTGGATGATGACAGAAGACTGGAATGCATAATTAATGAATTAGGAGCCTATATTCTCAAATTGTAAAACTAGACACTTCTTTTCACTCACAGACAGCAACTACTCCACGCCGATTAGCTGACGCTAGCCCTCCTTGGTATTCTAGTTTGGAAAGACAAATGTCAAGGTACATACATGTAGTCTACTGAGGTGGCATCTATATATGGTTTGTTTTCATATTTATGAAGCAGGCACTGCACACATATAAAGTGTTTCCATGTTCAAAGAAACAATTTTTTTTTTTTTTTTTAGTCACTTAAAATTCTATAACTCAACATGCGATGGATAGGAACCCAAAACATGGCCGGGACAAGAAAGCCAATTCCATGCTGGGTTATAAATCAGCAGGTAACCCAGACACACGTTAATAGGAGTTGCGATATGAAAACGAAGTATAAATTGCGTATGGACGAAATGGGAAAGGTCAAAATTAGCTCTTAGGTGTGTGTTGGACCCAATACACAATTGGATACACAAAACTTTTGGAGGGCTAGAGCTGTGTATTTCAATCATTGGTTGCATGTTAAAGCAACCTTAAATAAACTAGTCACTTATGTAGCTGTGGTTATATGACTTATCTGAGGTATTTAGTTATGCATCTAGATTTACTGCCCAAATTTGGTGTTTCTATGTGCAGTAGTTTTCAAGTTATTAAGTTGCAAATTACAATGTAAAGTAATGGCAATACACAACCATAGCCCTCCACTGACTGCAGTGCCCTCTTTTAGGCAGTTCTTTAACCTTTTGTTCTCGTACTTGCCTATAGTATTGCCGCCGCTCAGATTCTGTTGGCATGTGCTAGATGCTGCAGACAATGAATGTATGAACATGTAAAAGTTTCCATACGACTGAGTTTCATTCAACCGGAGCTTATACAGACTCCATGATTCAACTGACGGTTTTCACTATTACCGCCATATTATCATGTTAATTATGCGAGCTCTACGTCTGCGGTGCGTCAGAGTTCAGTGACGTCAACATGACACACAAAGTTGACAATTTTGTCACGTCTGCAAAAGTTGGTGGCTATTAGTCTGTCGGCAAAAAATTTGCTCTTGAGCATCATCTTTCGTTTAATACAAAACAAAAAAGTATGTATTAAGCGCACACTTGGAACTTTGAAGTCAATCTTAACGCGTATCTGTCTCGTCAGTTTGGACATTAGGCGTAAATTTTGTACCAGAACCATTATGAATAAACGGAAAATTTGTATTTATTTTCACCATAGTGAACTTTTTCTTTCAAAATATTTTAGTACTTCACTTTTTGCAGCATAGCTATGTGCAGATTCCAATGAAGAGAGACTATGTTGCAGTAGCTCCTTTAAATAGTTTGCCGAATACACTTTACATCGTAGTGTAAGTGACGCAATTGCTCAAATCGCGAAAATCTCTCTCCAATCAACAGTTTTGCCTTAGGCCTAAGATTCAACCCTTCAACAATACACATTACTTGAAATAGTGTGTCAAATTATATTTGCAAAGGACATCCCCTCTGTATAATCTCAGTCAAATTTCCTCTGTTGTATTGTGTCAAATACTGGTTTAAAACGAATGGATGGCTAAAATATCGTGCATGTAATTTTTGGCAGCCCATACATTTGTATTGTTGACACTGTCCGCTGTTTGCCTTTTATATGAGCCGAGGTTAGGGTCATGTCAGAAGTGGTGTTAAAAATAGTATGCACGAGTTCTTAAAAAGTGAAGTAAATTATTGGCTCTTTACATATTCGTATAATATACCTCCCTGGTTGGACAGGACAACCATCAAGGCCTTTCTGAAGGAAGTAGCAACAAACAATCACAGTAATTCTGGTATTCACGGCCAATGCTGATCAAAGAGCATTTACAAAAGACTGAAATTGGACACCCAACGAGTAGGACCGTGGGTGTAACACGAATATACTTTTAGGTAAGAACAACGGAGGTACAAATATATTCTTTTATATGGCCGTGATTTCCATATAGCAGTGCACTTCAAGTGGCCTCATGAAAGTTGACCTTAGGGGTCATGTATAAGGCCTGATAAAAATGTCTTGGTTATCGTCATTTTTAAAAACAATTTGCGGAGGCAGGGACAATTTGATATTTTATTCTTACTCATAACTCTTTCAAGTATAATTCGAGATTAGGTCACCATCATTTGGTACAATGAAGCTCTGTTCAGTAGTTTTATTAAATATGATACATATTGGTATTCTTTTTTTGGACGTATTTCAGCACTGACACATTTTTTGAAGTCAGGGAAAAGTACAGAGAACTCAATACAAGTTGATATGAAAATTAAGGGGACATTTTAGTTGATTTTGGATATTCTCAAGTTTGATATTAATTTTACGTATGATATTTACACCACCAGGTTTTGACTATTGGTGGCTGCAGTCCTTTGAGGTGTCCTGGAAATTTCGTTGACAGTTTTGAAATAATTAAAAGTGATTTTGGCATCATGGTAGGGTGTCATGTGAAATTATTTTGTGCCCATAAAGTCTTGAGAGAATATAAAGCACTCAAATGTCCTGAGAGAACATATTAAAGGCCTAAAGTGTTTAGATTTTACTTCTGGCATCACCCATATGTTATAGTATAGACCTAACTTACCACGTGAGTGAAACGGGCGTCATCCTCTAAATAGAGAAAATTAAGTATTGTAGATCCATGGATTTATGGGCAAATCACAAACGAGTGCATGCACTTTCATTTTAAACATTGTAACCGTATTAAATTATGAGCTACTTTTAACTATTACCAGGTATCCTATTTGTTTACCTGCACAGAGACCCATTAGAGACATTCAGTATCATGCATGAATAATTCTGGTTCAGGAACGGTTGCTTTTGACTGCACTTTTGCAGGTAAAGCTCACAAGATAAGAGTGGCGAGATATATCCATACTGTCTACTGTACCACAGTGGAAACTGACATCCTCACAGCCGGCTTTCAGTGGGTTGTGTACACCCCAGATTGGTTTTGACAAATATATTATTCACTGTGTCAACATCAATATCGGACAAATTTGACCCTCGTGTTTATGCTATGGCTTATGGGATTTTTATTTTTAAAACTACGGACAGTCCGAAATGGCGGGTGCTGATGATAAACTGAAGACAAATTTACGGGGCCTAACAATACCATGCTCCACTAACTAGGAAAAGGCAAATCACCGACTATTGGATTTTGTACATTAAAAATCTGTATACCTTGTCATTATCCAAATCGCAGTTTTGTTATTCAAACCGAGATAGACATGTATTGTCGTCTGATAGTGTGAACTATGAGGGAGGGTTGGGAATATGTAATTTTATATTGGATAAGATCCATGTGCTATTTTTAATGTTCTGTTTTGAACTTGTCAACATTAATTTTGGTGTAACAGAAAAAAAATAATGTCAAGGTAGGCTACTTTGCCAAATGAGTGAACGAAAAGAATGGAATATCCTCGGTAATTTGAGTCAAATAAGGCCATAGAAAGAAACCTTTGATGTTCTCTCTATATACAACATGCCATGTAACCGATGTCCTCCAAAAAAAGCGTACTAGGTATCGAATTCCCGTACTCAACGTCAATCTCACATGCTAAAAAAACTTTGAAAATAAAAATATTCATCGTTTCTGAAGACTGTATATTGCCTAGTTTTAGTTTACATATTTTGTGTGCATTTCCTTAAATTGATCTGTAAACCGCGTGAAATGGTGCAGAAGCAAGTCCCAGCCTTACGGTACCTTTAGTTGGAAAATTGTTAATAAAGCATAATGCCCTTGGTGTCTGCGTGCCAATAAGAAAGAAACACATGCAGAAACCGGCTGAAACTTGAACGGTACCGTACAGCCCTTTAATTTCCGCTATGACAAACATGAATTGTCACGGTTTTGTATTCAACTAAATATCGATCCTCTCGGTCGTGTACCCCAGTTTTCAGGTAACGGGTGTACGGTGAAAAAAAAAAAAAAAAAAAAAAAAAAAAAAAATCGTTGCAGAGAAGACAGGACCGTAGCATGGGTCCATTCAAAGGCCGCAATCCTGCCCAGCTGTGTGGAGTTGCTTATCATCACCTATAGTTATCAAAAGTGCGTGGGAATTCGATTGGAGTACCAGCAGAGGATTTTCATGCCATACTGTTAGTGACTTACATATGCAACAAAGTACATAAAGCCAAACGAGTGCCCGCTATGTATTCCAAGACAAAAGATTTGAAACATTCCAGCCGGCGACTCTCCTCTTCTTCTGACGAACACACTGAAGACCGGCGGCAAGAAAGACGGGGCTCAGTCGTGTCGGGTTTTACCGAGATCAGACGGGGATCTCTCCCGGCCCCTACGTCCTTACCGCCGCTTTATTTACAGGACACGAAAGGTCCTGCTGGAACTCAAAGCAATGCGAGGACACGGAGGGTCTCACTTCCCACAACAGCTACACATGAAAGGCTGTCGGACAGAGAGATCCTGTTCAAGACATCGCGCGGAAAAAGGGAAGCGGATGACAGGCGACCGTCTCTCGCCGAACAGTTTGAAAGTTTGAGAGATTGCCGATATTTGAGAATTCCGGGGCAAGAGGAACAGAAAAAGATAGATCTGGATCAAATTTTCAAAAAGTAAGGAAAACAAGTTACCTTTGATCATGACCAGACCCGTAGAAGCAATTCATTATTTGGCACGTATACCGGACAACAAAGCAAAAACCCCCTTCGATTTGGCATGGATTATACATCATGTAATGGACCTCAACGGATAAATGATGTAATGTAACTGATGTATATGTGTAAGTTATGTACAAGGTTTTAATAGATTGTCCCTTTTTGTGAGGGCGGAGCATGATGCTTTATCTGCACTGTGTATGATTTCATATTAGTGTGCTGTTTACAATCCCCTTCCTGACTTTTATGTGAGTGATCCAGGGGCTTCGGGTCAAGAGCAAAATCCATGGTTGCCAACCGACAGTGGTGGAAATATTGATTTTCTTTTGATGTTGGTCTTGATGTTTTCTGCATAATATGCGCATTATCAGGTCAGCTGAGGAGTACCGGCATTTCAAGAACGGAGGTGTATATATATAATATATATATATTTTTTTCTTTCAAAACTACCACTGCACTCTTCACAGTGGCATGCATCGCAATGTACTTATGGAGCCGTGTATAATTTTTTTCCAGGCTCGCCATCCCGTTGGTGTAAACCATGGCTAAGTTAGCCAGTTTTAAGACGAACGATGAAGTCTGGATCCACATTACAGTTTTTGTAAATGTATGTGAACTGTTTCTATTGGAATGCTGTTGGAGTTTATAAGTTTTCGGGCATTTGGTGGTTCAATGCACTTTGTACATTACAAAAGAAAAATCATATAAAGGCATAATCACATTATATGCGCGATCTTTATTGACATGAACTGTACATAGCACGATACAGTCACAGACAAAATGAAACATGGTAAGAAAAGGTGTATATGTATTGTGAAAGGTGTTACATGTGGAGCGAAACACAATGATTATGCTTAATGTACAACTGGCGTCACAAATGAGCCCGCATGTAAATGGGTTTTGTTAATTTATCGTGGCTATGTTGGTCAAACGTGAAAAAAGGGAAGAAAGTTGGAAACATAAATGCAAAAATGCTATTTTAAATAATGGATTAATTTGCGCGAAATCATTGTAAATTATATTCATAATTCTTAATTTATCAATTTTCCATTGTACGTGTACAATGACGAAATTTCAGTTTGTATGACACTTATTAGATTATACTCACTGTAGTTTCACGTTTTTTCACCCGAGGGCGTTATGCATTATTGTATTACCTGTTCTCTGATGACTTGCTGAAATAAAGCATATACAAAGAAAATAATATTAAAAATCATGTAGTGGAAACACTTAAATTGCAAAAGCGAGCAGATGAGAAAGCAGACAGACTGCTACTTCACAGTAGACCTTTTCTACTCCTTTTCCTCTGAGGTTTTCAGACCTTTCAAGAAGGGCATGCGTCAGTTATTATGCTCGGAGCTTACTTATCTGGAATTTTCTACACTTAATTAAGTGCAGTGAAAACTCATAATGACCCCATCTGTACCCTAAGAAATGTGTCAGATAACAATATGTCAGATGAATGGATCAAATAACAAAGAAAAACTTTTTCCCATGAAAAATTTTGTCATTATGTCGAATATATCGGATATCCGAGTGTCGTTATATATGGGGTTTCACTGTATTATGGTTAGTACTTTTAACTGACTTATTGTATTTGTAGAAATGTGAAAGCAGAACGTAGCATTACTTTGACATAAAATCAAATGTCAGTAGTAGAAGTGACCATCAACATATAGGGAGTCTGTTGCATCTAATTTCAAATAATTCAAATATATTTGAATAACGACTGGTGCCATGATAGTTTGCCATGGGAACTCATTGAAACGCATTTGCTTTTAATTATATCAACAGAAATTCACAGTTTTTCCTTCCGCTAAAGTCTACCATGTCAAGAACCAAGGTCATCGTTGGCTAACATTATGCACTGTTGATTATACATTTGCCCTCATTTCTCATTTTGCAGTTCGTTTAAGTGCAAAAACTGAGTGAGTGTGGCTCCGAAACATGTTGAGTAGTTACCCGCTGAAGACCCTTTAATTTATTTGGGCTGATGCAGCCTATGTCAAAATTTTACAGAGGAACGTGTGCAATATAGACAATAGTAATTCCATATACATACAGGTTAGACAGGGACAGGTTAGCTTATGGAGAGTAAAGAGTTCGAACTGCGGAATAGGATATTGACTACTAGGAAGTGGTTCTGGGCAAAAAGACACAAATACAATTGTATGATCACGAAGGTATATTAGAAACCACTGGTAAAAGAATGTGTACACTTACCAGTGAAAAACAAATTAAAACTGTACCAAAGTTCAATAATTGTGTGTTGGCTGAAAAGACCCATTGTTTGTGAGGCAGACTTGGCAGGTTCGCAGCGAAAGAATTTCGCTTTACAGGCGAAAGCTTCATTGAGTATTTTACATTTTATTTCAATGTAACAACTGTACCACAGTCAGATATGCATTTCAAGCAAACGTCACTTCTTTAGAGACCTTTCAACCTAAACACTGCACCATTCGAAATGGAAGTCAACAAGCCGATATTTTCAGAGCTCTTGACATAAATATCAATCCATTGGAAGTTTTCATAAATCACTATCTTAGTTTCTTAGTCACCTGTGCTCCAGGTCATCATATGTTAACTCTTTTATTGCCAACTGCGACTAAAGTAAAAAAGACGAACTTCTCTGCATTATCAAATGGATACTATATTACCATTCTCTGTAATAGTAAAGAAAAACATGATCCATATTCATTAATTCCAAACCCAACAATGACAGCAGAGATTCCAGACTTGCCAAAGCATCAACATTTCTCTTCCAATACCAATGTGAAGAAACAAATTTCATTCCTGACTTGAGACAGGCAGTCACCCATAAAAGGCAACTGGTGGTTTTAAACCGGTCCTCTCAACCTTAGAAATATTCATCATTAACTGCAAACACTAGTTCTTTTCCAAAATGTATAGGCCTAACCACCCAAAACACAAATTTCATTACTTCTGCCAAAAATAAAAAGAGACCTGTTAGGCCTATCACCTTATAGATCTCCCGACTTGTCAGTCAGCTAAGTTTACAGCATAAGAGTAAAGTAGGCCTACATCGTTTTTGCGATATTTATGAATCTGGAACATTATAAACACACTCTACCTCCACTATAACTATGAGTCGGAGAACAAAGCCCACAGCACAACATAACCAATAAAGTAATTTTCAAATAGTACAGAAAAACATGATCCATATTCATAAATTCCAAACCCAACAATGACAGCAAAGAGATTCCAGACTTGCCAAAGCATCAACATTTCTCTCCCAATACCAATGTGAAGAAACAAATTTCATTCCTTAAAAGGACTTTCATTCAAGTACGAGCATGCCCATTGTCCCATAGAATATAATGGTCTAGGTCAACGTCTTTCCTCACCATGCTTTGGCCGCATCGTGCCCAAAGGGTGCTGAGGAAAGCTATTGACTCAGTCTAAAACTTGGCACTGAAAGAGTTAAGATAAAGTTTTAAGGGTTTCTGAGATTAATTATGTTTCATCCCGCAGATGCAACTGTATGTTGAAATAATGACAATACCCAAAGTTTCCTGCCCCTCTGTATTATCCATGCACATGCTTTCTTAGTCCAGTGATGTCCATGAAGTCTTCATATTGGCAAAGTCTCTTGACTAATTCTAGTTTTAACTGATCAAATATGCGTGAACAAAACATACCCAAGCCATGCAATTGTTCATAAAAACCTAGTTCCCATGCACAAGGTTTTTCATGGGTATTGTGTATTTGGGTGTTCATCGTCAAGATGTGGGTGGTAGCATCGTGGATTGCGAAAGATAGGCAAGGCAGGAATAGATAAGATAGTGTTGCTGCAAAGCTCAAAACTAGATGGCAGTTTGTAAGATTTATTTGCCAAAACCACGATGCTGTTGCATAAATGTTTGATGATTATGGTAGTGGCAAGACACAACATATCCTTATACAATTCAGTGTTTAATCAAGGGGTGGACAAGTGGGAATCAGCTCGGGCTGAAGCTCGTTGAAAAAACTGAATGAGTTATGTAATGTCAGCATTTGCCGTACTGCTTGTCGTCTCATTTGGATTATTGCTATTGTGAAGGGCAACCTGAAACAAAGCACAAAGCTGTTGGTACTTTTAGCATAGAGCAACCGGTTGAAATGTTATGATACAGAAGAGCAGATGGAGGAACCTGTTGTAAGCGTGTATCCAATAATCACTGCTGGTACATATCCAGCCATATGGATAAAATAATAAATCATAGTTGATGTGTTGAATTGGACATTTCACCAGTGCTGTCACCATGTGAGGCCATAGGAGTCATTCAAGTAGGCCTAGTAACAAAGCAAAATGCAATTTTTGGGAAGGGAAGATATCAGGGCCTTGTCTTAAAAATGAGAGCAAAATTGTTTGACCACAATGTGGATTGAGATGAACAGAACAGACTTGTGGGCTTTGGAATGTAGAAGTTTTTAATGTCATGGAATGAAAATTATGAAGAGAAGGAAGATAACAACAGAGCCAGATACAGTCTAGCCTGACAGAAACAAAAAAAAAACCAAAAAGCATTTTTCTAGAGAAGTACGTCTCTTGAGGGCATTTGGAGCATTTACCCTGTTTGGGAAACATGATATGATTCTCGACAAGTAGATCAGGTCAGGTGCAATATAAGATACAGGAAGCCAGCTGGGAGAGTCATCACACTGCCATTTGATTATAGTGGCATACCTTGTTAATTAACTTAGTGTCAATGATTTCCTCGATAGAGTGCCAACCAGTATGTCAGGGCTGAATTTATTGCTTGGATCTGTAGCTGTGGATGGGACAGGTGGGTTGCTACATGTTGTGTTAATGAAGTGGGAGAGGGGCTGTTACCTCTGGGTTGTTGTGTACTTGTCTTAGTTGTAGAGAAGATGTAACAGGTGTGAGAGGTGGTATGGGATTTTTCTGATTGCTAACTATGTTCGATCAAAATCTATGAAGGCTCCTCCAAGGAGACTGTTATGATAAGATGTCAGTGCATCAGCACACAAGGCCGGGAGGTAGAGCTAATTTGCGAATGCGTGTAAGTCTTGAATCTGCTTTTGCAATTTTAAACTTTGCTGTCATTCCTTGGTTGAAATTTTGGAATGTAGGTCATGTTTTTCTGAACTATAAACTGGGATGGTTTCTTTGCTTAAAGAGTATGAATGTGGCACATGGTATTATTGTCCAGGGTAAGTTGGTCAGCTTCAGCAACTTATTTTGTAGCCTTATGTTGGCCGCTTTGCAGTAGACCATGAGGCAAGTATAGGTAATTACCATGGAAGTAAGTGCAGTCTTTTGATGCTTTCCCACATCTTGAGCACTAACATTGTTTAGAGAGTGCAGGGGTGGGTTTGGAACAAGATCAAGTGTAGTTACTGCCAGGAGGTCAGATGTAGTGGGGCAAGAGGGGGGATGGGTGTGCATAATCAATTTACAGTTGGGGAACGACTTTCATATCTGTGGGTCAAGGTCATGTTTGTGGGTAAGACTCCATGAAATAGTAGGCATGAAGTGTTATGTGTCTTTCTTGGCGAGTTATATCAAACTGACCTTTTTTTCCCATGGTAAAAGCCCATCTAGCTTGTCTGTGATGTGTGGGATGAATTTGTGTAGCCATTTTAGAGCATAGTGGTAAATGGTCTATGGGTTAAGTACCCATGGGATTTTTAATGGTATACATTAGTTACATAGTTACCTGTTGACCACCATTGCCAAGACCTCTGTGTCTGGCCACATACGCCCAACACAATTAAGTTTGGTTACTCAGTCAAGTCTTTCCTTCATGGCAGCCTGGAATGACCATGACCACTGTTATGGTTGGTGCCAGGAACTTGGCCCCATGTGCTCTCATAAGCAAACATGCTAGTTTTGTATTGGTTGAGGAGAGAACAAGGGGCAGCTCTGTGTGCAGACCCAAACAAAGAGTGAGAGAGCTAGGCAAAGCCAGCAATTTGTTGCAGCCAAACGCCAGGCTTTGGACTGTGATTTTGTCGAGTCTTCTCCTGTCACTCTACTAGAGAAGTGTAGATGTAGCCTCATGACTTGCACATGTAGGTGGCTGCTGTCTCTAGACCTGAAACCTCCAGGGGAGTAAGGAGAGGAGGTGATGTAGCCACAAGCTGGGTCACAAGATCACCTCATAGGGATCTTGAGTGCCCAGCTCAATCCAAAGTGGTTACCAGTGGTCCAGTGGTCAGTGACCCTAGGCTCTCAGCAGCCTTGGATTCTATGGGTAGAACCGCACAGGGGCAAATGGACATGCAGATGCAGGTGGAAACTGATTGCCCCTCTCATCCCACTACTTCAGAGTCCCTTATGAGGATGCAGGCTAGGCACCAGTTTGATCTCTCACAAGCCTAGACCTCCGGGTCCAAGCATTTGGAGTCAAAACAGCGAAAGTTGATGAGGCCAGAATGGAAAGCTACAGGTTCTCATCCAGGCATTTTAGAACCCCCGCAAATGCTTGAGTCTGGGTCATAAGTATAATTGTCCAGGAACAACAAAGCACCCAACTACATCCCATGCTCCTGAGTCCAAGAGCTTGGGTCATAAGTCTGGGCATGTCAGAGCACAGAAGGGGATACCCAAGTCTGTGGTGGCATCTTCTGCCTGTAGTCAGCCCCTGGCTTGTGCAGTAGCAGCCCCCTTTGCAACCCATGTGCCTTCTTTGGTGCCTCCAATGATTGTGCTAGCTCCTTCCTCTTCTTCTCTGGATAGAGCCGGTGACAATCTCACTGACTCCCATCATCTCCCACTGGATACCCTGCCTCCCTCCCTTGAGAGGCGAACTGAACTTGAGTTCTGCGAGGAGAAGCACTTGAGCAAAGTCTCCACCCACTCCCATTGGCAGGAGGAGAGTGATTTTTAAATGAGCAGCTTGCTGCCTCCATCTTGAGTCAGCTGTTGCTCAGTCCTCAGGCTCTGGAGGACAACACCAGCAGGTTCCCACCAGGTAGCAGACCACAGTGTCAGTGGCAGCTGCAGTCCCTGCACAGAGCTCCAGGAGACTCAAGACTCCTTGCAACTCTAGCAGGTGCCCTCCAGCCAGCAAACGTCTGAGCTGGTGGCAGTTGTGGGTCCTACACCAAGTCCTCCAGAAGTCCAGCTCACTTGCCCCACATGGCAGGCTGCAATGGCAGCAGTGATAAAATCATTGCTACAACCCCATCGTAGGCCACAAACAGCCATCCAGTCACTTTTGGACAAAAATCTTTTTTGATGAGGCTCTGAGTCTCCATGCCCCTCTCACCTGTGCTGGGTCTTTGGACATTAAAACCAAGGAGGAGGACAAGCTCCTGCTGTGAGAATCATTCATCAGTGGGTCCAAGCTGCCGGCTTTCAGCCAACCCTGATTCAAGCATAGTTGCTCTGTGCAGCTGAGATCCATGGTTTCCATGGCATGGACAGGACCCCCTTCCACACCAGTGGATACCAATCCAGCTCCACCTCAGGGCTTTGAGCACCTCAAAGCCCTTATTCAGAGCATGGTGATTGACCAAGCCATGGTTTCCCTGATGGGGGAGAGGTGAGGAGCCATCATGATGTCCTTCTGTTGTGTTTCTGGAGGATGCACCGCATGAGACCCCCATCCCTTTCTTGCTCTTTGTGGCTGAGTTCTACAACCAGTTGGTAGCCAGAATTTGTGGCACTATGGGTTCCCACAGAGTGGCCAACTTCTAGCTATCTGAGGTAAGGGCAACTTCGCCCCCAGGCAGACATTCAGGGGAAGTTGTACTCTGTGCCTGAGTAGATGTGCCTGGGAGGTCCCAGGAAGAGGGAGACACAATCTAAGAAGGGCAAAATCAGGGAAGACGGACAAGCCTCGGGGCTCCTGACTCTTCCTTGCCAATTCCCTCCCCCCAGTCTCAGGGCTGCCCCCTGACAGTGCTACAGACATCTCAGATGCCCTGTTGGTGGTTGTCTTTCCATATTTTGCAAAAATGGGAGTCCAATATGGATGATTCATTTGTCTTGAATATCCTGACACACAGTTTGCTGCTCTGTGGCAAAGACCGGCCTTTGTTGTGCTGGAAACCCAAGTGGCTTGTGCCCCCCATGCAGGAACCCCAAGCAGCGGTGTTCCTAGGGGTGGTGGAGGAACTAGGGATCAAGAATGCCATAGAGTGGGTGGGAGATCCAGATTCACCCAGGTTCTACAACCTGCCATTCCTTTTCCCCAAGTGGGTTCGAGGTTGGCATCTGGTCATAGATCTGTCAGCATTCAACACATTGGAGGTCTTGTTCTTCAGGATAGAGACCCCACAGTTGGGGGCAGCGGCACTGTGGCCCTAGGAATAGGCAACATCCTTGGATCTCAAGGACATGTTCTTCCACATACCAATTGCGAAGACTTCATGGAAGTACCTGCAGTTCACATTTTTGGGCCAGATCTGCCAGTTCAGGGTCCTCCCATTCAGCCTTGCCACTGCACCTATGCTGTTCACCTGGTAGGCACAGGCAGTTGCCACTCACCTTCACCAGAATGCTGTATGCATTCATGTGTACCTGGATGGCTGGCTCATCTGGGCGCTATGATGCCTAGATTCACAGTGTCGCACACAGCTGTTCAGGAGCTTTGCTAATTCACCTTCACCAGAATGCCATTTGCATTTATGTGTACCTGGGTGACTGGCTGATCTGGGTTTTACAGTGCCTAAATTTGCATCATCACACACAGATATGTAGGAGCTTTCTTGATGCTTAGACCTGATTGTGAATCTCACCAGAAATCCAGCCTAAAACCAAGACAAATCTTTGTCTTTTCTCGGCCTCCAGTTTAACCTGGCTGCATACATCTGTCACCCCTGGGAAGACAGGTGGGAGAAACTCCAGCTGATGCTCAAGGTGTTCCTGACTCATGAGGTTTGCTAGGCTTGGCAGTGACAAACCCTGTTAGGCTCCTTGTCCTTGATGGAATTTCAGGTCCTGGAGGTTCAGTGTCCCTCCGTAAGAAAAGCAGGTTCACCTCCAGCATAAAGGCCCCTTACCATGGTTCCTTGCAGCAGGCCATGCAGGACAGATGGTCGAGGGACCAGGGTTACCAATCCAATGGTGGACCATTTGGGAGATTGTCATGTCAGGACAGATTTTTGAGCCCTTTCAGGTGCAACTCACCATGTACAGGAACTCTTCTTGATCCAAGTGGGGAGCCCATCTGAAGGGCCACATGGTGTGGGACATTGGCCTATGCAGTCTGCGTCCCATCACATGAACTGGTTGGGACTGGAGGCAATATGCCTAGTGCTCATCCACTTCCAGGACCTAGCAGAGCACAAACACCTCCTTGTTATGTGTGACAGCAGGACTGTGATTGCCTGCCTCAACTAGCAAGGTTATTTGTGATCCTGAAAGCTGACAGAGCTAGCCAGACATATCATAATGTGGTGCTCGAAATGCCATGTACCCACACTAGCAAGGCATGTCCCGGGACAACAAAATTTCCTGGGTGACCAACTCTCAAGAAGAGGTCAGCCAGTGGGGACAGAGTGGTTGCTCACCTCACAGGTCATTTAGGCCCATGTGGGATGCCCCACACACGGATCTGTTCACAAGTGCAAATGCAAAACTTCCTGTTTGCCTGCCACGAATCCAGAATACCCGGGCTCTAGTGGGTGGATGCTTTAGCCATGGATTGGCAACCTTTGGGCCTACATCTTTCCACCTCTACAGATCTTCCCAAGGGTCCTGCAGAATGTTTGGTCCCGCAATTGCAATTTGATTCTGGTTGCCCCCCCCCCCATGAGTGAGGGCAGATTGGTCCCTGGACCTCTTGGAATTAAGTGTTGAACCTCTGCTACATTTTCCAGCATGGCTGAAATTTCTGGCGCAACCACAGATGAGAGTGTCCACAGGAACTCTCAAGTGCTCAACCTCCACCCTTGGCAGTTATGGCACAGCACATATGCAAGAGCTGATCCTGGTTGCCCCTGGTGACTGAGGACAGATTGGTCCCTGGAACTCTTGGAATTAAGTATTGAGCCTCCGCTACATCTGCCAGCATGGTGGAAACTTCTGGTGCAACCACAGACGAGCATGTTCCATAAGAGCCCTCAAGTGCTCACACTCCACTCTTGGCAGTTATTGCACAGCACATATGCAAGAGAGGTTTCTCAGAACCAGTCACAGGTAGAATTATGGGGGGAGGGGGGCTTAGATCGTCTTCTCCAATGGTTTATTTGGCTCATTGGAAACTGTTTTCAGATTTGGTGCCTCCCTTGGAAAATGCCTCTATGGTCTCTGCCCATTGCAGACATTGCCGACTTTCTGCTTTACCAGAAGTTAGAGCTTGAGAACCATGAAAGAGTTTTGATCAGCCATCTCCTTATCCCATGTGAATGTCTTGGACATTTGTATTTGGAGTGATCATTATTTTTCAACCCTCATGGATCCCTCCACAGCAACAGACTGGCTGACAGGCAGGTCCTACCATGGTGGGACCTCCTGCTGGTCTTAGTTATGTCGAAAAAGTGGCCCTTTGAGTGTCTAGAGGACCATTGTTGGATGACCTGAAGTACTAGATGTGGAAAAATTGTTTTCTTTTCATACTCACTTCAGAGGCTAGAATAAGCAAGATCCATGCTCTGGCACATGGCCGAATCCAATGGTTGCCTGACCACTCCTGTGTGACCCCAAGGCTTCACTTGGGCTTCCTTGCAAAGAACCAGGTCCATTATGGCCTTAAAGGGCTTCACCCTTTATGCTATGGATATGGCTCCTCCCACAGAGGAAAGAGCCCTGTGCCTGGTGAAAGTACTGCACTGGCATCCCTTATGCATGGACAGTTTCACGGGTCAGATTTCTGCATTCTTTTTGCCCTTGGGTAATCCTTGGAAGGAGAAAGTTTGCTGAAATTCAAGCTCATTGTGGAGCAAGCAGATGATCCTGAAGACATACGATAATAATTTGGGTAGGCCTGCCACTTTAAAGTTAGTCTCATGAGGTGCGAGCCTTTCTTGCCTCCTGGTATGCCCTAGGGAATGTCACTGTTGTTGATATCCTATGGGCCTGCCACTGACGATCATCTACAACTTTCCTGGAACACTCCTTGCACAAATTGATAGCGCTCCAGGAGGGTATGTACACCTTTGCTGGCATAGCAGGCTCCTTTGCATAGGTTTCTGATACAAATTATGGCACCCTCAGGGTTTAGACTCGGAAGCAGTCTATAGGTCAGCATACCTAGAGTAGGTCTAAGACCTTCTTTCAGACTCGTATTGGGTGGGTGTCCTGATGTCCCCAAGCCAAGGGCTCATGGACCCATTTTATGGACACTGCCTCACCCAACCATATAACCAGCTCTGCCCCCACACCCGCCATGTTTTCCACAACACACAGGTCTTGTTAGATCTCCAAGACCAGAAAAATAAAAAAAGACAGCGTCTACCCATTAGGCATACAGCTATCAGATTGGTGGATGATTTTTCAGGGGGCCCAGTGATATCCCATGCTCGTTGGTAAGGAAAGTTTCCAGGCTATGGTCAGGATTCTTCTGTTGGTGGCCTCAAGTCCATGTACATCTGAGGTGTTCCTTCAGACATTGCCTCCTCACTTGGACTGATGCCCCCCCCCCCCCCCCCACCAGCTGTCGGTCCAGGCAGTCCTTGTCAGGTCAGTATGCCTGTAATGTTTCACTCTCCTCCAATGAGTTTGTATATTGGCAATGATGGTAGAGAGGTAACATGATGTAACTTACACATGAAAGTTGTAGTAATGTCTGTATTAGTAAGTATACTTACCTCTCGACCACCATAGAAGCGCACGGCTACCATCCGATAGGATGTAGCTCTCCGTCGTTGTTACTTTGGCTTAATACATAATATGCAAAGGCTTTTCCACAAGTACCTGTCTCCAAATAAAAATCTTTGTTCATTCAGAGAATTGGAGTACAAATAGGGGTGTCAGAGCTAATTTAAGACATTAAAATAATTGTTCATTTGCTGCTGACCAGGTGAGAAAGGCATCTTTTTTGAACAGGAAGTCTAGAGCATCGGCAAGTCTTTAATAAATTTTTTGGCAAATGAATAGAGTCCAAACAATGATTTTACATCCTTTTTTATTTTTTGAGGTAGGTAAAAACAGAAGCTGCTTCAACTTGTTGTGGTTTAATATGAATTCTATAGGGGCTAGGACATGGCCCCAGAACAGGAGTTTTAGAGTGGCAAAGGTGCGTTTTGGAAGGTTTTAAGATAAAGTGGACAGTGCAAAGTCTAGAAAACATTAGAGACAATTTTATATGTAGTAGGAAAAGTGTCTGTAGATAAGAGCAAGAATATCATGTGTCTGAATTAGTGCATTCCAGGATAAACTTCTTATTCATAAGATGAAAGGCCCTGGCTGGGCTCTTAGTGAGGCCATAAAGCATTCTAGTAAATTGGGAATTTCCAATATAGCAGCAATATGCTGTTTTTCTTTCGAGTCAGGGTGCATAGGGCACTGAGAAAAGTGTTAGCACATATTGAGAATTGACACACATGTAGCGTTTTTTGGCTCGGCTGATTTGTCATTCAGCAGAGCTATTGAAATCCGTTTGCGTCCATTGTCTGTCTATCCATCCATCATTAGACTTTTTACATTTTCGATTTCTTCTCAAAAACCGCAGCATGGAATGTTTT
The DNA here is from genome assembly GCA_964020975.1 of Hermodice carunculata. Taxonomy (NCBI): domain Eukaryota; kingdom Metazoa; phylum Annelida; class Polychaeta; order Eunicida; family Amphinomidae; genus Hermodice; species Hermodice carunculata. Next base: position 58,535,528 of record OZ026625.1, read on the forward strand.
TATTTTTTACATGGATGTTCCCCGGGTAGCCCTGTACCAAGTTTGCAAAAGAGATGATGATGCAATTATTTTTTTCTTCTATTTTTTTATGAAGTTTCCAGTGGTTTAAAAACAAATCTTCATCTCAAGAACTACTGGGCCAATTGCTTACATATAGGGTCACTTGGGGTCCCCTAGTTCTTTTTTGGCCACCGATGACACTGCAATTTTTTCTTACTTTTTATGAGTTTTTGAGTGGTAAGGCTATTTTTGACTTCTTCTGCAGAACGAATGAACATAATTGCTTAAAATTTTATAAGAGTATAATATGACTTTGGATTGTAAAAGTGAAAATGATGTACATATATTAACTTTTGACGAAGGTTTGGGTCAAACTTTGCGATCATCGGTAACTTCTCCTACTGCATGGTATGTATGGCTACTGTATTTAGATTTTCGACTTCATCTAAAAAACCGGTGCTTGGAATGTTTTGATTTTTCACATGGATGTGCCCCAGGTAGACCTTTATCAGGCTTGCGAAGGAGACGATGATGCAATATTTTAGAAAAAATTAAATGAATTTTTAATTGATTAAAAAAAAATCACCGTAAGAACTTTTATGCAATTGCTTTGATATTACACATAGAGTCACCTAGTTTGTATTTTGACCAGCAGGTGATGATGCAGTTTTTCTTATTTTTCTATGAATTTTTGTGTGTTGGGGCTATTTCCGACTTCTGCTTTGATATGTCAAACTTTGGTACCATTGTTCGTGTATATAGGTATACAGACTACAATGTATGTGTTGCAATCCTGTAAAAGCAGATTCCACTCAGCAGAGCACATAATAATCATGACCCTCTTGTTTCACGTATAAAATCTACAATAGAATCAATGCAAGACGGGGAAATGCATGGGGATCCGAAAGTAAATCTTTTGTGGGACGGCAACAGTCAACAGCAAATCTGTACGTTCCATCCTTTTTGTGCACTGGAACAACAAGGGATTGCCAGGGGGAGGAGAGTACCATGATGCCACGTTGAAGCATTTCTTCTATTTGTCCATCAATTATTGTATCTCACTTTTGGGTTTGTTCCATAAAATTGTTTAATTGCGGTGAGGCAGTTGTCAGTGTCAGTGTGATGGCATACAAGGTCAGTGAAGCCCAGGTGACCTATACGTCTCTCTCCTTGTCTTCTTTCTCATACGTCTGTCTGCCTCTGTGTGTGCGTGTGTGTGTGTGTGTGTGTGTGAGAGAGAGAGAGAGAGAGAGAGAGAGAGAGAGAGAGAGAGAGAGAGAGAGAGAGAGAGAGAGAGAGAGAGAGAGAGAGAGAGAGAGAGAGAGAGAGGAGAGAGAGAGAGAGAGAGAGAGAGAGAGAGAGAGAGAGAGAGAGAGAGAGAGAGAGAGAGAGAGAGAGAGAGAATTTGTTTATGTACTGAATTTTCCTGTCAATGTTTTATTTTTGGAAAATTAGATCTGGGCTACAGTTTTGGCTTTGAACTATACCATAGTTCAATGAGGCCAGTATTGCATGAGTAGATACTATACTTAATTGTACGTGTGGACATTATTTGTTTTTAATTTATTGATACGGCACACATAAATTGACTTTGAAACAGACTGTCGTAGAAAACCGCTACGCGTTTGTCTTCTTGTCAACACACAATCTGCGTCACATTATGCATTTATTCTTTTCCTACTCAAGTTGTATTGGAACGATGTATATTTATATTCTCCACACTGAATTTATGTACGTGGCTTACGACATTGAAATGAAAGCCAGATGAAGGTTCATATTGCAAAAGTTAGAGGTTAATCATTTTCAATTGTACACATCGATATTTCGTAAATAAAATATACACATGTAGATTAATAGTATCGTAAGGGTTCCTACCAATATGAGTCAACGTATGTGTTCAAATTTCACAATCAATAAACGACTAAATGCATTAACAAAAAGTAAATATACAGATGAATACAAGAATAAATATTAGTAAATGAATACATGAACGAACAAACAAGGAGACAGAGAACCAGCAATGCCTTTGACAAACAAAATTTATGTTATAAATACATCCTCATCATCATTTTCTTATTGTTTAAAAGTCGAAAGCAATTGGTGGCATGTCGAGCAATAAGTGGAAAAGAGAGAGAGTGAGTAATAAGGGGAATTTATTGTCTACATTTTCAGAGATTTTTGTCTTACTCTTAGTGTTTTTTTTTTTTCTTTTTTTTGGGGGGGGGGGTCATTTGGAACATCTTAGACATTTTTTGTGTTGTTGATCTCGTGTAAGGGGTTAAAATTGAATTTTTGACAGTCAGCGCAGCTGTTTATCCGAGAACTATTAAAGAGTATTCTACATTGTTTAGGATCGTACGAAAAGCCTAGTATTTTAATACATGTTTACGAAAAAAGATTTTCGCCCCGTGCGTCAACTTAACGACCAGCTCATTTTAGCGCATTCTCGCGAAAAATTGAGCCCATTGCTACTTTTAACCAAACAAAAGTTTTCAGATTCCAAATTGCAGACACATAATTTTGCACACATCCATAAACGAGGACAGTGTGCTTTCTGGACCATTGAAACCGGCGGGGACCGTACTGTCTTTAGGTTCCGTATGAAATGGTTGGGTGTTGTGAAAAGAACACATTTGAAGTGCAAAAGCCAACAGACACACCGTACTGGTGTAAGGTACTCATGGGTAAAGTCCTCATTCAAGTATTGAACTGTTAAATAAGTGGAAAAGTCGCGGCCAGGACCGTCCATACTAAAAATGCGTGAATACAATGAAATCTTGCCTTCTCGCAGAACATGCTGTAAAGTACTGCAGCGACTTTTTCTGGCAAACCTCTAAATATCAAAGTCCTGCAGTGACTTTAATTATATTTCTAATATTGAGAATTTCAAAAGTAAGAGGAAAGGGTAAATGGCAGTAAAAGTTGCACACTAGCTAAACTGTAGTTATTTGTGGATAGGTGATGGAACCATCTTATGTAGTATTTACTTTAAGCAGTTCAGATGCACGTGGGTCATTAACAAGTCGTTAATCACCACACAGCGAGAAGCCAATAAGACTGTGAAAATACGTTCTGGTCGTTAAATAGTCATTTAGTTATTACTTGATGAAGAGTCAACAAGGCATCTGGTCCATCCTTGCTTATTTAGTCATGAAGTCGTAAATATCGCATTAAGCTATTTGGTAAACCAGACATTCGGATATTATTGTAAACATTGAAGTATTTATTGAAAACAGGTAACTGGTAAAAATATACTTTCTTTACGAGACTTCACTGGCGCTTCTCGGTGCTGATCTAAGAAAGATTACATGAGTTCATTAGTCATTGTCGTAATAGTGTATTATCAAAACAGAACCCACGAGAGCATATTGGTGACTCAGTAAAGCTGACGTGTATTCTGCATAAGCTATGTACATCAGAAATAAACAGCCTTTCTTACCATCTTGGCCACTGAACAGACGTGTTGGGTTGTCTCTCCCCTGCTTGCCTGCGCGACTGTATTATTTTATCATACCTGAACTATGGAACAGTGAATCTTCTGAAGTGACGCGAGTCAGCGCGTTTGCCAACAAGCCCTAACATTATAAAGAAAGTAAAGGACATCTCTCTCTTCTAGGGAGTGAAGAATTTTACAATGTGAAACTGGCCCGATGTTCATTGCCTGGAATAACTTTAATCGGCGGGATTTTGTACCCAAGCCTGAGCATTTAATGAGCCACATTGAAAACAGTCTAGTTGCTCAAGCTGGGTTCCCTTAAGGTCTTGGACCAGTAACCTCTCAAGGTCAGGTCAACTGATCCATAACTTTTGATCGAGTACTGAATACTGCCTGTGTGTACTGGATATTAATATCACAGGAGTAGAGCATCCCAAATTAAGTCCCATCACAATTTTGGATATGAAAATACTGATTAACTGTGAGTTTATGAAAGGCATTGCTACACAAGAAATATTTTAAATCATTTGATAACTTTATGTATTTTTGGAGACAAATTTGGAGCGGGACAGTCAATCATGGAGGGAAGGTACATAAACGCACGTGTAAAAAAATCTAATCACTTGACCCCTATTTTTTGGTTTTAAATTGTTTCTATCGGAATAAACTTGAAGTAGAATGCAAAGAAAGTTGTGATTTTACGTTTGAAATTGGAGAAATAAGCCAGCAAATGTCACTATTTTAACATGTAAAGGCATTAGGCCTAGGTTACTGGTCCAAGACCTTTAGTAAGACTGACTAAGTGAGCCATCTTTGATCTGTTCACAAACCAAGCTAACTGTTAACTTCCGTTGCCAAGCTTGAGGTCACGGGGCCCCGAAGGTTCGCCTCCCTGACGTCACGCTTTGAAACCATATTGTCGCTGTTGACGCTTTTAATGGTCGCTGAGGAATGGTTTCCGTACTTCAAATGCCCTTTCATTCATGTCGTTGGCCTATAATTGATTAAAAAGCTCACCAAATGTTCCGGGACGATGGTTACTCCATATTGTACAAATTTCAGCTCAACTTGAGCAAACGGTATTGTTTTAGTGTTAAGTGCTCAACAGTGATCAGCATCAAAAACCTTTGAAGCTCGTTTTCTTAGAAAGGATAATAGGATGAGAACCCCCTAGGAATGGTTATTCCAAGAACACGGCGGAAGAGATTTAATCCGGTAAACGGCTTTTGATTTAGTAATGTCTAAACTGCAAAACTGTATCGGCGATTTTCAATATTTTACTTTGTTCTTTTTCTACGAATAAAGAAAATGAACATCCCGGGAATCAAAGGCAAAACTGAAATGTCAAACTTTGAGGATGGATGACAGAAAAACAAAGCCAAACATAAAAAATCACAGGATCCGTTTTGTTGCCAACGTGTCAGGATTACGATACAAGTGTAATTATGATTTTATCACAAATAATTAGTGATTGTTTCGACATTTATGGCGTCGATGGTATGCGGCCAACTTTCGATTGTTTATTCAACAGTTAGCATGGAATGCCCCCAAACACTGAATATATCATTTCTTTAGAGCATGTTGATAACGTATTTATATATTCATTTATTTATTAAAAACCCCATCATTGTGGAAATGGTACAGATATATATATATATGTATATATATATATATATATATATATATATATATATATATATATATATATATATATATATATATATATATATATATATATTTGTTATCCTGATGCAAATACATTTTCAGCTTTGATCGATGAAAGTGGGATGGCTTTTTTGTGTCTTGGCTGTCCTTAATTTGCAAATATTTATGTCTCAAACATTACATATGAACCCGCTGCTTGTGATCAATAGACTAATGGCAGGCAGCTGTCTACCTTAAGACAAGATTAAATTAAGAACGGGAGAATTTGGAGACGGGGCCAAAAACGGGATCTCGTGGTACCGTTGCAGAGACATCAAAATCATGACACAAAAATATAGATACAACACATTCATAATTGTTAGATAAAATAAGATAAAAGCCACAGTTTGGAAAAAAGATGTATCTCATCACAATAGAGTGCCCTGCCATACATGTATTACACAATAAACATAACTAAAACAGTGGGAAAGACTGGCACTGCTGCCATGTGACACAGGTCAGTGAAGGCTGACATTGCCACGGCGGTCGCCCCCGACGTGCCGCAAATAACAGAAGCGGGACGCCGGGACGCCGGGCGCCGCCCGGGGTATACTTAAAATCTTAATACTCGGTCAAAAGGCTTCCACAAGGAGAGATGCCAGTATATGCCGCCTACTCCACGGCTTTACAAAATTTTCATCGTGAATAAGGAACCTCAGTAACAGTTAGTATTGCTGTAATTAGATATATATCTAATGATTTGTCATATGACATGCGGTAGTTTGGACGGTATTGAAATTTTAATATTATAATTGCATCTTAGTTGTATAATTATGAACAGCTTCAATTTCCCAAACCAGGTACACAACTTTACTACCAAGTGACTGACCATGCTTTTTGGAAAAACAGTGACTGAGCATAACTCCGGTGGGCCACCAGTGAAGAGGGTAGGGAGCAAATATAATGTACAGAGCAACAACTGCATTTCAGCTGGGCAGCACAACATGACACAGTCCACATGTATGCCAGATCCCCTACTATTTCCACCTTCATCCGTTTATGGGCAGTCAAGTGTACATGCTATTAGAAAAAATTACAGTGTTGCCAATCTTCACCAAAACTTTACCGGCGATTCCAGTTTTTTTTTTTCAGAGAGGAAAATTATATACATGTAGCAATTTTGACCATTTTTGTCCATTTCCCATTTTTCTGTGTGCATTTGATTATAACAATCAGTCTTTCACTCTCAATTTGGCCCAATATTCACTTTTTCTACACAGATAGGTGTGTAACGTTGACTTTAACATATACAATATCTGATACTTTCACAGCAGGTTTTGTCACTTTTATGCAAAGTTTAATTCTGAAGTCAAAACTTTAGAGAGGAATAGGGAGGTACCAAACTTCCTTTATCCAAGAGAGAATAGGAACCTAGCAAGCTTCATATATCCCAACAGCTTCCATTAATACGTGAATCCCTAACTGCACCTTTAGCCTGCAGGTGTCACTAGCAACCAGAAATCCAGATTTTGTTATTCTGATGCCATGAACCTCAAGAATTATGAACTTGATTCATTTGTGCTTGCTGTCTCATTCAAAGAGTTGTTAGTTAGCAAGCTTATATCCTCAACCGCACTTTTAATCACCTTTTACTCAGCAAGCTTCTAATATGCCGAACCACACTTTAAGCCAGCAGGTGTCGTTGGCTCCAAGAACCACAAACATGTAGGTTGAAATTATATTTTCAGGGGTTTAAATTTTTGAATGTCCCTAATTTCCATACACTTTCAAAACTGTCACCCCTCGTCGTTAAAAAGCCGGACTTTACATATGGAAGTATAATCATGCTAAGTTTGGAATATATGTCTTTACTACTCTTCAAATAAAATGTCGGACAAATTTGCTGGTAAGGGAAGAAAAAAGATAGAAAGAGAGGTACAAAGAAAGTGGCAGGTCAATTAAAATTTGTCTTCTCTGTTTTACATTGCATAAATATATTCATTTCTTTTCAAGAAGCATGTTGAACTGGTTACCTCATCTCAAAACTATTCTCCAGCTGTGCCTGTCTGGCAAATCTGTGATATCGTGCTTTGGGATTATATGAAAATAGGTGAAAATAATGTTATTTCAAGCCTGAAATGTTATGTATAGAAATTGCCATCCCAGCACGTATAGAAGCACATAAGATGAATGATTGAATACATACTGGCTCAAGCACAGTGTTAGCTAATTTTTCAATATAGTAACTTTTCAAAGTATATTATATTTTAACAAAAGTGGCAACTGATTTGTGTATGTTTTTATAGGCAGGCGTAGAGCAAGCAAAATATGCGTACATACAATAACAAGATAGGTAGATGGTACATTCCCGGTGTTGATACGAATTGTATCAACATAATTTTTTACCCTTTTTACTTCAGATATCGAAGCATATATTCATTCCTAGGTTATATATAGCTTGTTACGGATAAGTTACACTTCGCTGTTGCAACCTTTGTGGTGTTTAGATGCAGCGAAAATGTGGTGCAGTATATCTGGATTGACGTACATTGACCCGTTTTTTGTTATATTGACTTCGGTTGGAAATACATAAATGGCACATACAGAAGGTTTGTGCATGGTTTATTCATGCAGAAAATACGAAGCCCCATTTTTTCGGATAGAATTGATCGCATCAGTCGTTAAATATATATATATATATAAATATATATAAATATATATATATATATATATGTATATATATATATATTATATTTCCTATCTTTGCAAAGTAAACATATTTAAATTTCATTGTTTTATGTACAAAAAAGATACTAAATGATGAGTCTCTCTCTTATCGTACCAACTATAAACTCGAAAATTTTCTTTTTTCGGTGTTAAATATAAATATATTTGTTCTTATTTTCGTTATTGTTTATCATATTAAAATGGAGTAGTTTATATCTTTGTTAGTATTAATTAAGTTAGAATGAAACAGTTTAATGTGATATTGGATCATGGAACTGCCAACGAGATGAATCGGCCATTAGCTTTCCCTGCATAAACTAAGGTTATTTTTTTAAAACATTTTTTCCGACCTCAAAAACAAAGAAGAACTTCAATGTAGTGGACATAACTCTTAATTTTTAAGCAAATACTTAAAAAAAAAAAAAAAAAAAAAGAAAAAAAAAATCAAAAGGCAAATATGCGCGGAGCAGTAAACATATTTTTTTAAAACGCATTTTGGAGCGAAGTGCATTTTTTGTTTGTTTTTGTTTCCTTGTATGACACAATTAAAAGAACGTCAACATATATTAGTATTTGTTCACTCTCTTTTGGTCGTTTTTAAGCACCTTAAAAAGTGTATGAAAAATTAATGGCATTTATTGTTTAATTCAGAATGAAAATACATTACAAACATATAAACTTCCTTTCAATTTACAAAATATGTGATATTGATAAATTAAGATCTTGCTGTACTGGTCGGAATTGCACTCAAGGAAAAACAAAAAACATAATAATGATGATGATGATGATGATGATGATGATGATAATAATGATAATAATAATAATAATGATTATGATAATGATAATAATAATAATAATAATAGTAATAATAATAATAATAATAATAATAATAATAATAATAATAATAATAATAATAATAATAATAATAATAATAATAATAATAATAATAATAATAATAATAATAATAATAATAATAACAATAATAAGAATAATAATAGTAATATATGTATGTATATGTATGTATAAAATCACCAGCATCGTAAGAAGAAATGCCGAATAATCATCAATTCTAGTGTAATTAGATTCACTCGATAATAATACTGTATTCAGGTTTAATTTTATCTACAGTGTTTATTTATCATTGGCTTTGAGCACTCATCAGATGAAAAAATGTAATATCTCCACATTCCCCACAGGTCCTTTTTGTATTCTATGAATCACCGTGGGTTTTGTTTTTCTGAATCATATATGTGCACTTGTTTCTATGGATCTAATAATAGCCAAAAGAAGTTATAACGCAAGCTTGGTCAGTTGTGTAAGAAGAGACTTAATTTATATTTAGAATGTGTTTTTTTCCATGGTACAGTATACGTATTTGTGCTGTACTCCTTTCTTGACAACCTGTTATCGCGTTTTGCGTCCCATCCATTACTGTACATTGGTGTAATAATATTTAAATTAAAAGAGTTAAAAACCAATGGCCTTATCACGCCCCGGGGAGTATGTAATTATAATTTTATAATCACATAAAAGAAAGAAGGAAAATATTAGTAAAGCGATGTATCATTCAAATATAAGATTGTACAACGGTTGACAAATGTTATGACATTCCACATGTGATGCACAAGGTCTAGAATCATAGCACAATGCAGCAGTGTGTTATCTGGTTGAAGGACATATGAAAATGACATCTAATCATGCTAAAAACGAGTAATTCATGGACTTGAATATGCTAAGGACGTTACATTTTTAACTTCATAGAGAAGATCATTTCAGCAGATACTTTAGATCTTAAAGAAATCCCGTCTTTGTCAACATTTGACACAGCCCACAGGATGAAGAGAAAAAGAGTACGATTGTAGTCGAACAGGAATATTGGAGACAACAGAAAACCTGGAGCACATTCAGTCGAAATAGAGACCACATACTGCCTATATTAACATGTTTGATGGTCTGTTCTATGTTCTACAGAATGGTTAATACGTATATTACACACATGGAAAGTATGGGTGAGTCTGTGTTCCCTGTTACAAATAGGCAGTGCACAATTTCGACGAATTTTTCATCTTTCTTCATGAGCAAGCACAGAATACAGAAGTTCAATACAATATCATACTAGTCAAAAGATGGGAACATCTTAGTCGTGTCCACCATCTTGCTGGTTTTCGTTGATAGCAAAATAATCGCTCTCCCCCAAAAAGACATCTTAGAATTTACAGATGCAAGCAATGTGACCTGTAAAAGACATGGAACTCTCAAGTAAAGCTCCAAGATACTTGAAAACAGAAACCTGCGGGTTGTTAGATTAAATGTAAATATATTCAAAGTAACGGTAGCCCTGAGGCGTTGAGAAGCAGCTAAATCATTACTTTTCTCATTTGTGTATTCAAGGTTAATGTTCTACCAGAAATAGTCAGAACTATGGCAAGCTAAGACCGCAAAAATACATTTATCATTTAAACCAGAATAATTATAAATAAGACGACATAAAAATAAAACAAAACAGATATTTGTCATTTAAAACAGAATAATAATGGATGAAGTAGGCACAAAGTTAAACAAAACAGATACATTTCTCATGTAAAACCCAATAATTATAAATAAAACAGATAAAAAAAATTATACAACACATGCAAACAAAACAGACAATTCTCATTTTGGTACAGAAATAATTATAAAAAAAACACACCCCCCCCAAAAAAAACAAAAAAAAAAACCGAAAAAAAACCAAGAAAAAAAGCAAAAAAAACGAAAAAAAACCAAAAACAAAAAAAAAACAAAACAAAAAAAACAAAAACAAAAAACAAGAAACAAAACAAAAAAAACAAAAAACAAAAACAAAAAACAAAAAAAAAAAAAAAAAAAAACAAAAAAAAAAAAAAACAAAACAAAACATCACCCCCCCAAAAAACCAAAAAAAGCAGGCAGAATGATGAATTTGAAAAAGGCATTTTGAATAAAATAGACAAAAGAAAACAGGTGTCGCTGCTGAATGAAACAGGCAATCGTCAAATAATGTTCCACGGGGGTAATTATGCCTATGCTCAGGTAACATGATTGGAGAGCGCAAATAAAACACGACACCCAGGAATGCCAACGTTTTGCTAACAGAAAGTTAAGGTTTGGCTTGATTGTGGAAAATTATATATGCTTTGAGCTCAAATGAATATTATCAAGGTATACATACTGGCACCAGTATACACAGTGGTTCAGTGTATATGTTCAACATTTCTTCATTGCAGTAGTCTAATTTGTATTTTTTGTGCATTGTAGGATCCGAAAGCCATCTATTTTGCTCCCAAAAGAAATTTTTGTTGATACATTTTTCACTGACAACACTACTGCAATCAGTAAATAGAACATGTCGCCAGTTTAAGGACAAAATCTACAGAGAAACTAGTAGTATGAAGATTTCATGGTTCAATTTATTGCCAGCGCCATATTTAAAAGTTTTGCTCAGCACAGTTCCGTGGTTATTTTGTGTGTGTGTGTGTGTGTGTGTGTGTGTGTGTGTGTGTGTGTGCACCACAAACACAGATAGACTGTGGCAATACGGAAAAGGACTAGTATTTACAAAATATTTTGCCCGGACTTGAAATATTATACCTTTAGATTTAACTGGCTGTGAGATACCAAGACTAGGCTCCCTCGCCATGCACCAGTAGTAGGCTGAATACAGAAACACTACAGTCTCGGTTGAACTCCTTTCATCACAATCAGTGGTCAGAAAAGACGTGTGAGAAACTGAAATCATATGGATCAATATGACAATAGTGTGACATATAATTCTAATAGATTATAATTATAGCATGCATAACCACCGACAGACAATGGGAAATAAATGTACCGTGGTTTTAATTTTTATTTCCGATTCAAGGATGACACAGCGGACGACTTTGAGGCAGTATGCGAAGGTAATATTATGATTAAGTATATTATGCTGTAAGAGAAATTAGCATTCTGAACAAGCTGAACACTTTCCAGATGTAGGCTCTGTGCTGTACAGATAGACTCATCAGAGACATTACACAGACAGGGAATCGACAATTTATGAACTGTTTTAAACCATAAGTTAATATTTATGCACACAATATGTGAATCTCTGATCCAAATCCTGAAAATAGCGATATTTACAAGACAGATATATCGCTTTCAGGTGGTACAACGACAGCCAGTGTTCAAAGTGATGCATTGTGAAAAAAATCACACTGCAGCATTTTATGTACAGTATGCAATGCAACATCCTGATAAAACAGAGTGAGTCTATGTATAAAAGGCATGTAACTACAAAACATATTAACAAGTAAAGATTAAAGACAAAAGATTCAGTCAAATCTTAGCACTCGGTATAAGATTCTGTAGCCTCGAATGAATTTATCCCCCAAGGATAATTTGTTTTGATCCTGTTGCTACCTTAAGGACAGGTAAGACACCAAAAATAAATCCCACTTTAGTCAATCCTAGCTCAAAATGTATTTGCGTTAGGATAACATATCATATATATGTGTGTACTCGTCATACTCCAAAGAATTTTTATGTTCCGTATTTGGGTGTCTGTGATGTCAATTGTTGAGTTAACAATTGAAAGTTGACCGCAAAGCATCCACCCCATAAATGTCGATATAAGTCACTAATTATTTGTGATAAAATCATCATTACACTTGCATCTTAATCCTGACATATTGACAACAAAAAACGACCCTGCGATTTTTTATGTCTTGTTTCGTTTTTTCTGTTATCCATCCTCAAAGTTTGACGTTTCAATTTTCCGTTTGATTTTCAGGATGTTCATTTTCTTCATTTCATAGAATAAGAACGAAGCAAAATTTAGAAAATCGCTGAATACATTTTGCAGTTCAGACATTAAAGAATTGAAAGCCGTTAACCGGATTAAATTTCGCCCAGCCGTTTTCTTGGAATAACCATTCTTATGTGGGGTTCTCGTCCTATTATTCTTTCTGAGAAAACAAGCTTCAAAGGCCTTTGATGTTGATCATTTGCCTCTGAAACAATACCATTTGCTCAAGTTGAGCTTATATTTGTACAAAACGTAGTAAACATCGTCCCTTAACATTTGGGGAGGTTGTCAATCAATTCTGGGCCAATCACATGAATAAAAGAGCCTTTGAAGTACGGAAAACACTATTCAGCGATCTGTCAAACGGCGACAGCGACAGTCTGGTTTCAAAGTGTGACGTCATGGAGGCGGCCCTTCGGGTCCCGTGACCTCAAGCCTGGCAACGAAAGGGCTCCGGTAGGGCGAAAAGCTTCGGTGGGGCGTCCTACGGCCGCTCGTGGTCAGTGCACGGAAGGCGGGTTTGGTCTTCCGCCCCTACCTCTTCATCCCGTTTTTAGAGATAGTATTTTATTGTATTTACTCCTATCTGTATACTTTATGTAGTTAGCTTGTTGGACTTGTCTGTACAATTTACTTAGTTAGCTTTTCATTATTTTGTAGTTATTTTCTCAATGAGTTTCATTTCTCTTTCCAACCTGAGTTTTGTAACGCTATTTTGTGTGTTGTCTCTGCTGTACACGTTTATGCTTATTTCGATGTGTTTATTTGTACTTTTATTTCCTCATCCCTGGGTTTCGATAAAATATTATTATGTACGTATGTATTGTTGATTAAGGTGCCTGCTTTTTCCCCGCCTGTCTTTCGTGTGGAGGACCACTGGGGTAATCCATCGCGGCACGGCCTTTGAAGTTTGAAGGGACATCGTCTGATGATTCCCGCTCCTCTTGAACATTTAAAGTCTCCCTTCATTAGAACGCAAAACAAGCAAGATAACTATAAAGTAAACCACTAAAGCTATGATATGTTAGCATGTTTGCATCTTTTCCCTGCCCACAAACATACTTTCGGCATGCTGCCTTATTTTGCATTGCCGCCCTGATACCACTCTCCTTTTGCCATGGGCCGTTGCTACCTGCCGCCACGTGACAGGCTGTTAAGTATGATTGACGGGCGGCATTGTTCCATTTGACGGCTGAAAACCAAAATAATGACACATGGACGTTCAGATATCCACATGCCTGTGTGGTTTTTGGCGTTTTTCTCATATTTCTACTTTAGTTAAAAGCTTGAAATTTTGATGACTAATAGAAAGGACATTCATCTTGTAAAAAACGTTAAAATCTCAAAATCGGCCATGCAAAGGTTTTTGGTGTCTTAACTGTCCTTAAAAATTCTATACCAAATAGATCTTTGAAGACTGAAAAGATTTTAAGGTAAATTCGGAGTTAAATGTCATTTTATTGTCCGACGTGTTTATGATATGATACATCCAATATAAACAGAAACGTAAAAAATCCTAGTCTGTAAGTCCAAGTATTGTTTAAACAAAAACAAGTCCGATATTCCAAGAGCAAAGTCCTATTCCGTACCACTCACTGAAAACAGGATAGTTCTAAATCATTGTAAAATTATCTTGTATAAGGAACAAACCATATTCATAAAATTTGAAATCTGAAAGAAGGTTTCGGGATTTATTGGCTTTTTATATTAAAATGGGTCATCATTGGGGATCCAGCGTAAGACTAATTTTGGTTCCATTGATCCTCGGACAAGTCATTCTGATAACTGGTGGCAACATGTTGGTATTTCCGATACAAACAGCCCGAGCTGATGAATTATGGATTGAGCGAATTTCATGTTCCTTTGTTGATAGGCCTACTTAAAAATGTAGCCCACATTAAATATATATATTTATTACATAAATATAATTAAAGTACTCTACGAAACATAGGTCGAAGCCTAACTTTGATTCAGCCTATCAAAAATGAATTATTGAATCGATTGAGTATAGTAAATCTCAAACTTATCTAAACTTCTTGGTCTTTAAACAGACTCAACTGAGCATATAATACGGAGTAATGAGATAAAATAACCAGCTCTCTAACTGAAAGTAAAACGCAAAAGTAAAGATATGAAGTAGAAGAGTCACATCATTAATTGCGTCATACCTGGAAACTGGTCAGATCAACGTTTTTGTGTTTAGGTATAAAAATAGGCCTATAATGATTATAGACCCATATCTTTTACATGGATTGCGAAACAGGCCAAGCCTATATTAATCACTCTCCATGGCACAGATCGTGGCGTATACTTCCTACCTACATGTTTGGTGGAGGAAACAGAAGGACTTGGAGAAAACCAACGTGCACAGTCAGAGTGGTAGGAACTCTTTCCACATGCTTCCCCGGCCGTGAATGGAACCCGGGCCGCGGAGGTGGAAGGCGAGCGTGTTGCAGCTCGGCCAACCGTGCACCCCTTGCCTATAATGAAGTTCCTGGACTTCTAACACCTTCTACGTATTACATGCATGTTGGGGTGATAGTTTCACTAGCATACCCTCTATGAGTAAACATCTAAACTTATGCTCAGTGTGGAATGGCCATGCAGTTGTTAAGAACATCTTTTTTGTTGACCAACCTTCAATGTAATTGAAAAGCATATGGTGATACGTTACAAGTGAGCCCTGCTTTCGGGCTGCAGCCTCGTATAGCTCCCAATGATTATCGTTTCATCAGGGCCAACTGAAGCCTTGATTTTTGCGTCGACCTTGCTGCGATGAATAGCCTATTCTGTATGTTTTGTCGCCTGTTCTCATCACGTGTTTGAAATAAAAGGTGTGCATTTAGGTTAATTATTGAGTCCCTGTGCTATGCTTTTCCATAGAACGTAAACGTTTGCCACCTACCTTAAGTGAAAAAACCATCAATTGGTTAATTCCTACGGGCATCTGAGCGTTCGGCAAGAACTTGTAATTAGTACATATTTAATTTATGTTACTTCAATGAAAGATGTAAATTTACACAGACCGCAATATATAAATTAAAAATGTTTGAGGTGATGGCCCGCCTGTGCAAGAAATTCAATCGCACGTAGTTGGTTTGATGACAAGGTTCACCTTGGGAAACTTCCACTGAATAACACAATACCGTCCCTGAATTAAAACTATTTTGTTATTGCCAAAATATTCATTCATGCAAACACGTCCTTATTCATTTGGGGCAGTCACGTGTAATTTTTTATGTGTACATTATACATGTTTAAATATTCTCCCAAAGTTTCCAATATGGGCTTATTTTTCTTTGTATGTCTTGTTTATTTTGACAATATCACCATCGTTGTATAATAGTATTGCAACATTATACATGTTTAAATATTCTCCCAAAGTTTCCAATATGTGCTTAATTTTCTTTATATGTCTTGTTAATTTTGACAATATCACCATCGTCATATAATAGTATTGCAAGTTGGACCGTGAGACGAAAGGATCTGAGTGCTCGAGCCGAAGCGATGAGAACACACGCAATGTCCTTCATCCTCTGAGCCTATGATGGACAAATGTGTCCATTGATTTGAACTAAATTGCACAGATTCTGTTTGAAGTAATTGGGGATACTGCCCCATGACAACGGCACAATAATTCTTAACATGCTTAGGTTAACCCAAATCCAATCTATTAACCAAGTTACTGTTATTAAACATTAGTTTGATGGTCAGGTATGGTACTCTCTTGTCGTTTTTAACACCCTTATTCAGAACCTATTCAAATATATTAAACAGCTTACTGCATTATAAACTATTTCTCTTGATGTTCTTTTCAGGTGGTATCCCTTTACTGTTGGCTTGCCAATATTTGTCATGGTTAAATTATACTTGATGGTGATTTTGACATCTTACACATTATATTATCCTTAAGATTCCATTACTTTAACATGGAAATTTTCCTTAACCTTACTGATATTGATGTTTAGTTGCTGTGCATGCAAAAAAAAAGGTTCCCATCATTTGTCCATCTTCAATGATACACAGCCGTTGCGACAGCCTTGTAAGCGTCATCTGTTCAGCCATTGGGGTCAAGTCGCAGTTTAATCACTCGCACAAATAAGTACTTTAAACTTCCCAACATGTGCATAAGGAGATTCTGAAATGTTCATTAAATGCCCAATGGTCAATTTTTACCTACAAGGAAAAGGCAGAAGAAGGAGTATATTTACAAAGATAGTCAAAGATGGCATATTTCAAATGCTGGGGATTATATGCAATTGCATGTGTACAGATTCACTACATACAACTGGTCAGTGATATATGCCACAACTTAGAGTGGTACCTTTTTGTAATAGTTGAAAGTGACACAAGCTGAACCTTTGAAATGTCTCTTGACTTTATAAATTAATATTCCTCCACTTTTGCTTGGTACCCATCGGTGATAGTTGCAATGGCATTCATGCCTATCGTGTTGTCAGGTACGAGAGCAAAGTTAACTTGATTTAGCTAGTTTTCAGTATTTTTAGATAAATTCTTTTAGCCGTTGTCAGCTGAATTGTACTTAAACACAACAAATATAAAATTAGGTATGGTGACGTGGTGATTGTAAATGTAGACTGCCCTCTCCGCTTTTCTTTTAAATTTTCCAATATGCAGAACTAGTTTTGTACTTAAGTATGTGTTTTCGAATAGAGTTGCAACGATAGCTTACCACCCACATGATGAAATGCGTTATTAACATAGATGGACTGTCACTCAATGGTATCGCAGTTGCCTTCCATTCTTTTAACACGTGGTTAACTTTCATCCTGGGGATACGTGGATGAATTTTTCACAACTGCGATTGTCCAATAGGGCCTTTACTGATCTGTCCTTACTCCAAGTGTCAAATTTTTGGACGAGAACAGGATAATGATAACTTTATACAGTATTGTGCATGCTGTTTGTAACACTGTGGAGGCAGGATGTGCCCCAAAAGGAATAATCCACGCAGTGTGTTTGAAAAGGGAATATAACACTTTTAAGGTTGTGGCTTCCACATATTCTACAGAGAAATGTTAAATGATGACACTGCTGCAAGAGTTTGCTGTAATGGCCATTTATCACAATGACTTGTACAAACTCGTCTTCACTGCGAAATGATTCCATAGGTTATGCTGCTCTTCGGCAATACACAGCAGTTTCCAGTAGCAACCAGTGGTTGTGAACGCTAGCCAATGGTAACTGTTGTTTACTGCTGAGGACCACTAATTAAAGCCGTATTCCAGTTGAACATTTTGCAGGCTTAGTAATCGCAAAGGTGGCCAGTGGTAGATGCCAGTTCTTGGTGGTAGACAGTGGCAGATCCCCACTAACCTCCCTCTGCAAATTTGCTTACTCACTGTGTCTATCGCTAGCTCTCACTCAGTTTCCCACATGTGCATAGATTTAGCCCCAATTTGTTTAGATGTTATCTTGCAGGTCCTCTGCACTAATTTACCAGCTATAAGAGTATGTTTCGGAACTCATTATTTTGTACTTATATGAGCACAGAACTTGAAACTAAGCAAGGCACCGATCTTTATTTTATTGCTTTTTATTTACGACTGGAAACTTATATTAAACATAATGATAGCCCTCTGTGGTGTTTAGTCTGAAAGTGTACACAGGTGATCTGACTCTATGGCCCCTTGCTGTGGTTAATCGAAAGGTGTACATATGTGATCTGACTCGAACTTCAAAGCGACAGATTTGTATAGCAGCAAAAGTTTGATGATTACTCGGGAATTATACAAGCTAGAATTTTCATATGGCATGTAAGGGTTGGCGTCTGTGAGTACAGCAGAAGTTTCCACAGGTAATGTAGAATCAGGACCTAGAGTTACTTGCTTTTATCGCCCTGAATGTTTATGCTAGGATTTGTCTGAATCTTTCTTATATCTCTCGATAGGACCAGGTTGTAGTTGTATTTTGTGGACCTGACATAATTCACCCTGGCCTGGGATAAGATTATAGGATTGTATTGTTAGATTGTAGTTAGAAAAGTGATTCAGCTGGGTGGTATAAGTGCACCCACTGTAAAGAGTACCACAGAATACCGAAAACAGAGAGAGAGAGAGAGAGAGAGAGAGAGAGAGAGAGAGAGAGAGAGAGAGAGAGAGAGAGAGAGAGAGAGAGAGAGAGAGAGAGAGAGAGAGAGAGAGAGAGAGAGAGAGAGAGAGAGAGAGAGAGAGAGAGAGAGAGAGAGAGAGAGAGAGAGAGAGAGACTGCTGCCAGAACTTGGGATCCTCAACGAGAACTATCTTGCCTCATCGTATGTAAATGGTTTTTAAAATGCCCATATTGCATTCTTGCTAGGGGATCACATATATTAAATGAATTGACTCCTTTCACAAAACCAGCAAAGCGTAGAATTGTCTTACCTCCAGCTGACTGGACAGGGCATCGCGGGGTTGGACACTTGTAGACATAGCGTAATGTATGTTAAAGTTCCAATTTTCAGAGTAAATGTCAGGTCAATTATAGCAACATTACCGTAAATTTTAAAACTTTCTGATTAGTATGCCTGTCAATATCGGTGATGTACCAGGCATTTTCAATTTGATGTTAGAAACTTTGTACAGGCAAAACTTATGAGACCGTCACACAGTTTCTGTGTACTGACCATCACACACGCATAGGTGTCAATTGGTTTCTGACATCCGTGGGGTTAATCAACAGAGTAGTTTGTGAAACCTTTACACTGAGTACATTTTGGCAGGATGTGCTCATGAAGCCACAACATACGGCTCTGTGGAATATAACCATTCATACTAGTGTCGTGTTGAAAGGGCAAAACGCCACTGTTTCAGTTTTAGCAGACACTTCACCGATTAGGCAACCTTTACCGCCCTGAAATAGTCTTAACCTATTTTCATAAGTTTAACATTTTATGAAAGGTTTCATTAAAACTTTATGGTCATTTTTCTTCCATACCTAAACTTGTTCAGCTGAGATAATCATGAATTTTACCATGTAAACCTTGCTCTGTGGCAAGTGCCTATGTTAAAACTGTACAATCGAGTTGTATTACCCCAGCAAAGGGGCTCTCTCTAGGTATTGGAGGTTAGAAAATCACTGGGCACAGTGGTCCACCTGTGGGAGAAAGTTCTGAATTAGGCTGTAATTAGAGACTTGATGATTCAAATTAGACAGTGTCACCATATCCAAACCGTAGACTTAATAAAAAAAGTCCAAGTGAATTCTGACCAAAGGTGTTGTTCCTTAGTATCTTTAGCTGAATCACATAAATGTATAGCTTGTCTGTACCCAATGAGTCCAAAACGTACATCTAAATGTCCATAGGGTCAAAAAAGCCATGTCTAGTTTTAACATAAAGAGAATGCAAAAAACTTGTTTAAAAATATAGGCCTGTTTCAGTAAATTGGCTTGAACAGGTGCATAATTCATGTGCATATACTTCATGTTGAAATCCCAAAAGGTAACTGTAGGTGCAGCTGTCTTCCATGTAGCAGTTTTAAAATTTTTCATTGACAATCAGACATGGGTCAACTTGTCAGTCATCTGATTTAAATGCTAATCATTTACACGAGAGAGAGAGAGAGAGAGAGAGAGAGAGAGAGAGAGAGAGAGAGAGAGAGAGAGAGAGAGAGGTCAAATATTTATACATTTGTCCATTTATTCAAAGTAACCATGTATCAGCTGCACATCAAACCCTTTGAGCCAACCTGACATGGTTTCCACAATAACAAACTCTACTCATCAGACAATTATGAAAAGAACATCAGTCCCACTACATTTTGAACACTTACTGCACTGCAATATGTGCAGAAAATGCCCGAATGTTCAAAATGTTAGCAAAATACATAGTATTTCCATGACAAGAGAACCGGACATGAGTTTTCAATGAAAGTGATGAGACCAAACCGAATACCAGCTCAACTTTGTCAGATCCACTCTCATTTTCGAAATAGTAAGACATGCTTGTGTTCATCGTCGGAAGGATCCGTGACGAACAATTATAAAATGCTGTGGCTACATCGGATCCATCTCTATAAGACCTCGTACCATTATCTACTGAAGAGAACAAATACTGGGTCGCATCATACCAGGTAACATGAAGAAACAGAAGAATGCTTTCTCAACCTGGAGTTTGGTTTTTCTACTATATATAGTAAGATTTATGTAAGCAATTATAATTTCAAGTTTATCACGGTGAAACAGTATTTGAAAAAAACAGGCTATGTGACCTGTATAAATCATAGGTTATCTGCTAAAATATCTTAACAAGTTTCAGAGCTTTATCCATACGAGTATAATGGCTGAATATATAGGTAAAAAAGTGGTGCAATGTACCCCCCTTGGACAGCATTGAAACGTTTTTTTGTTTTTGTTTTGTTTTTCAGGAATATTAGTTTCGAATTTTGACATGATGTTGGTGCTGATCATTTTTCTTTTTTTCTGTGTGGTTGCGTAGTAGCATGGGTCATACCCCTGACTATGTAAATTTTTTGAGGGCGAACTTTCTTACCAGTATGCAAGTGCAATCGTAAAAGGACGAGGGCAACATCCAATGAAAGTCTCAGGAAATACTTGACTTGGTGCAGATCTAGTGGATCTTGTTATACATCAGGCACCACCAGCCACCAGTAAAATTGTGTGAAGATGTTTTAGCCAAAAAAAAAAAAAAAAAAAAAAAAAATCTTTAGATTTCAGGCCTACACATAAAAAATTCGAACCAGAGATGTCAGTTGAGACCCTGCACGGCCAGTTAAAAGGACTGCCTAGGTGAAGACTACCATCTCGTGACAAATATTAACATTCACCAGTGTGCTCAGAGGGAAATGTGACACATTTCTAGGTCTAGACCCCCAAACAAAAATCAAATGGTACATGACTCATTTCTGATTGCGTTGCTTCTCCTTTGGCTTGCAAATTAAATACCCCCAAATCATGTATTTGCTTGCATGTCAAGAATGTGGTCATCAGTATATGGAAGACTAGTATATCTCATGATTAACAGTTTCTGTCTTCCTGACCATAAAAAGAAAGGATTTAGGGAAGACGTTTTTCTCAGAGAAGATCGGTATTGTAGAAATATTATTTCCCTTTCACATGGAATTTGATCATGATTCAAGAAAACATAGGGAAGATGAGCGTTTTGGCAAATGAATTTGCGTTTTATTTGTCCTTTTGGTCATAAATAACGAGGAAGGACAACTTTTTTGGCATAAAATATATCCCATTTTCCTTTTGCTTTTAATGACAGAGTCAATGAAATTAATACCGGGTCCAAGAAAGAATCAACTTACATACCTAATCATGACCAAAAAGGAGCCATGGACATTGTAACTATCGAAATAAATCATGTAATGAACATGTAACTCCAGCATTTTAAAGGAATTGTGCGAAAGTATGATAGTTTCTATCTTATGTGCACCGTTTGATACCCCATAACTCTCAGTTTATTGTCTAAATTGAATGGTGTCATATCAGCATTGTCCATTCATTCACGCGTTTTCATGCCACAGCATTATATAGGTAAAAGTGTATCTAATCATAGGCTATTGAAACGAACATCCAATGCGAACTTACATTTAAATTTTGTAAAGAGATCTTTTATGCCATCATGTTTTTGCCATTCATTTTTACTGGTCATGGCCATAGTATAACTGGCGGTGTCAGTAAAATTTCCAGCGAAACACTCAAGAAATCAAATTTCAATGGTCCAAACTACAGGTAATGCAAGAAAAAACCGTGTTGAACCAATAAAAAAATTGATATGAAATAAATTGAAAATCATGCTGCATCATCCTTTCACAAACCAAAGTTCTGCACTACGTGGTATGTTGGCTGGAATTCCTTATCTATTTCTTGTCAATACAATTAGGCGTTTGCAAAGACAACCACCTGGGCCTGAGCTTCCAAATTCTAATGTTAAAACGTGTCTGTATGATTTATGTGTAAATAGGTCTATATGCCCACATACGAGGCTGTTAATAATGTTATAATTATTTTGCAAATACCTTTATATAAAACTGATTGCAAGGGAATTAAGCATTACAAATTCCAATACCAGTGTCTCAACATATAAAAAATAGCGTTCAGAGAACGGATTACCGTAAGCGCCCACAATTTTTTCCTCAATTCTGCATTTTTTTTTCGCAGAAGAATATTCTGCACACAATTTCTATATTGTTGTCTATGAAATGAAAGAGCACTTTTGGATGTGTTCGTGGGGCAGGTCCTGGTGACAAAGATCCAACTACAGTGTGTTACTGATACGGCCGTCATATACATACTTCAAAATTTTCACAAGTTGAAAAATAATGAGACGAAGCTGGTTTTCAATAAAAATGTGGTCCACTATAATGTGCATCTGCGAAAAATAAATGGTGAAGTTGTGTTGGGTCATTGTTGAGATATTAAAGTAACGTTGTCCCCTTGTGCACCACTCAAACGGCCTCCTAATAAATACTTTAAAGTTTAATAAAAAGTTTTTAAATACAAAAAAGAAGCTGGTTTTAGATAGGGTTCTAGTCCATCATAAGATGCATCTCTGCCAGAAATTACGTAAAACTGTGACAAGTATTTTTTGAGGTAACGTCGTCAGGGTTGACGCCATATAGACGGCTTTCAAATAAATATATTAAACGTTTCACAAAAAGCAGAGGAAGCTGGTTTTGACTAGGGTTTTGGTCCATCATATGAAACATCTCTGACAAAAATTGAGTAAAGCTGCGGTTAATATTTTTTGAGATATCGCGGTAACATCGTCAGGGATAACCCCATACATTAAAAGTTTTATAAAATGTTTAAAAATAATCAGAGGAAACTGGTTTTCGATAGGAACCTGGTCCGTTATAAGGTGCTTCTGTGAAAAAAGTTGGTACAGCTACGGTGAATATTTTTGGAAATATCCCGGTAAAAATCAAGACAGACGGACGACGAAGGGAACAACAATACCCCTCCGGCACTTTATGTGCCGAGGGTAAAAACGGAAAAATCACTCGATGATATTATAAATTTACATTTCGTTAGTTCATATCAATACAATTCATCCTTTGATGATTTCAGTACTTACCTAGAGTAAAAGCAAGACCTTAATTACATAAAGGTCTCTACAAGTTATGATTTATTGCTGGCTCAAAATTTTGTACCAAAAAAAAGTTTATCTGTTAACAAAAAAGTTTCAGAAGATACAAGAGTTCTGATATAATCATTTTGGTGAGGTTGAACCAACCTCAGCCCCTGATAGATTCCGGATTATTCAAATTTATTTATAGTTGTTTGAAATCTTGTCAACTGAGCATGAAGTTCCATTGGATAATATGTCATCGTCGAAGTTGTTCACGCTGTACACTGCCGTTTAACTCATGAAGATCCTAAACGACGTAAAAGATAATTGGCGTATAATGTCTTTCAGAAAAAGTGGCTCAAATATGGTGCTTACATAAACGCATTCTTTGGTGATAATGTCAGACACGTGAACATTTGCCTGTCACGACTTTTATGTTATTATTCAATTGGGTAACAGGTAATATCTAGAATTGTTTTGATAATGGAATCTTGGGGGGCAATTCAGAGGTATTTCCATGACAACAAATTATGCTCCATATTGGCCCTTGCTTTCTGATGAAAACGATTTTCTAGAAATGAAAAAAAAGGAAAAGATGTATAGAATTGTCAAGGGGTTATTTAAATTTGCGGTTCGCTTTAAAACTATATACTGAGTATTAATAGCAAATAATTCAAAGTAAAAATAAAATTTCTATGACATATCCTGATGAACTAGATAGGAAGGATACCACAGAGTCTTATGTATCATTTTTGTTTTTGTTTTTCTTTTGATTTACTTCTTTGAAGTAATAATGAAAGATTTAAATTAAGCGTGTGTGATAAAAGATATTACTGCCATTTTGAGTACGGTATGTAGAGTCCCTACATTTCCAGCTTATGTAGCCAATGGTTCATGGTTTCTGCATTTTCCCGCATATGTACAGACATTTCCGTATTTTCTCAAAGATATAAGTTACTGGTTGCCTAGCTGCTTAACCAAGCTTAATCTGAAAAAATGTTTCAGACTAAAGCTGTACTATCGTAGGACGATTTGTTAATGCCTATTGCCGCTAATGTTAACGTAAGCACAATAGTTCACGTGCAGTCTTTCACGCTCATGTATAAGTTATTCGTGAAAAGAATGAAAATTATTAGGCTCATCATGGATCCTTGGGCGTGACTTATTGTGATGTTTATCAATTTACAATGAATGACACCTAGTTTTACCGCTCGTTATGTGTTTTTCAGACAACTTTAAAACAATTTCAGTAAAGCATTGCACGTGCCATAAGCTTCAAGCCTGATCAGAAATTAAAGAATGTGCTAATTCATGAAACGCCCGTGACGAGTCCGTCACGACCACCCCAATGTGACAATCACCAGTGAATTTCATGAACATGGTGGGCCAGCAGGGGTATATTGTATATCATGAGATTAAAGGATCATAATAATTTTCATTGGAAATCTGCAGTTGTTCTCCGAGTATCTCTTAAAAAACCTTCACACATGCCTGTGCGGAATTATCTTTTTATTAATTTTTTTGGATACATTTACCTCCTTTTTATTATTCCAAAAGGTAACTGCTTTGGAGTAACATAATTTCGGATTGCCACCAGACTGGAATGCTTAATGAAGTCTGATGTCTCTGCCACTGTAAATTTGTCGCAAAATTCCACCTCTTTTGTCGGCCATGATATACACAGACGCGTGTCAGAGGTGCCTATTGGCTTTCTGAAGTACACACTCGAACAGAGGGATCAATATTAAGGCATAATGTCACAGTGCATGGGTTACTCACGCCTCGCTAAATTCGATGGAGCCAGGATCATTGGTATGTTAGCAGCTGGCTCTCCTACCGTGACTTTACGAGGAAACAAGAGAGCTCCAGGCCAGTGGGCCAGTGGTGCAGAGAAGATGGGACTGGTTTTAAGAAGCTAGAGGATGAAAGGGCCAATCAGCGAAACCCATAATACAGCCAATGGTAAAGACTAGCACACCGATCCACGTAGCAGTGGATTTTGTCAGACCTGTATTTCCATATATATATATATATATATTATATATATATATATATATAAAATCATACTGATGCAGCAAAATGTTTATTGTTTTATTTCCAAAACAAACAATCAAACAAAAAAATCAAGTAAACAAAATTGTCTTTGTCACTGATACAACATTGAAGGAGCATTCAGTGGTACAGGTAGCCGTCTATAAACAACTTATAGATGTGAAACAAAAGGCATTTAAAACAAGGACTGAATCCTTTGCTGAAAGTGTCAAAAAGCGGTGGATGCTGTCATGGTTCAGGTAACAAAATAAATTACAAATTTAAAGAGAAGCTTACAATATGGTCAAAATGAAATAAACGAATTGTATATGCTTCCTGCTACTTTGCAGTTTGATTGTGTATATATGTTATATATTGATTATGTGGGTGATAGTGATGTCGAAAATGATAAAAATACAGAACATTTTCTCATTCTGTCCTGAGCACCTGAGAACTTCTACAACTGGGGTGCTCAATTGTATGCATGCATGTTTGTATATACGAAACTTGGGGTTTTATTTATGGTTCATTTAGCAGTTGATGTACAGAGCAAGCAGGATCAAGTACGGCCTGCATCTATCTATCTATCTATCTATCTATCTATCTATCTATGTATCTATCTATCTATCTATCTATCTATCTATCTATCTATCTATCTATCTATCTATCTGTCTGTCTGTCTGTCTGTCTGTCTGTCCGTCCGTCTGCCCATGCATGTATCGATCCATCCATTTTGTCTGAGTCGTTCCCCCAGAGTACAGTTTTTCGTACAATTTACATACAGATATTGCACGAAAATTGTTCTCATTTGGGATACTTCTGACGACGCGGTTTACGAGTTCCCAAGATATATATTTGTTTATGTCCATTCAAATCTACTAACGAGCTCACGTTATTGTAAATTAATTTTTGGCACAATAATATGCTATTTCGTCCTTTTTTGTGATTTTAGATCAGCTGATTTGTTAATAAGCTCAGTAACTGGATTGTCAGTCGTCCGTCGCCGTCTGTTCACGAATTACAATTTTGATCTTTTCTCTAAAACTGATGCTTAGATCCTCTTCAAACTTATTGGGGATCCTCCTTGGGTGTGTATCTAGCAAGTGTATTCAATTGATTATGCTTCAGTGCTTTTTAGATTGATTATGGTCTTGTCAATTGGATGGAAAAATCTTTAAAGGCTTTTCTTTTCGGAAAAATGGTAAGCTAGTTGCTTTGAAATTACATAGGGACGCTACTGATAGCCCATAGACTTAAATGTAGCTTGTACGAAGGTTAAACAACGCTGTTCACTAGGCGATGATACTCTAAATCCGTGATTTTTAACAACTCTTGCAATTGGGGTACCTTTCGTTTAATGCATGCTTTCCTTTTTATTAGCATATGTAAGTCAATGGGAATCGTAATAAAATTCATATTTTTAACTTCGGCTGTAAAACCATTAACCAGATTCACTTTAACCGTGGTGGGGATATACCTTAGCTGGGACTCGGCTGCGTTTGTTTAAATGATTTTGCACAAATCATTTTAGGACTTTTTTACGAATTTTCTTGCTCATTTTTTTTTCAGATTTTCTGTAGCCTTTTCCCTGAAACGTTGAGGCCAATTGCGTTGAAACAGCATAGGGACATCTCTGGGGATCACTACAGCTCAATGTATTCAACAGATGGCACTGCAATTATGTTTTGCTTTTTAAGACTTTTTGTGGTCCTAAACCGTGTGTTAGCTCCTCTCGAGACTTACTGGGGATTGGCATGGGCTCGGTCTTTACCACATTTGTTCACTGTATGGTTGTCATTTTCTGATTCTTGACAGATTTTCAAAACTCAGAAAAGTCGATAAGCAAAAATCATGTTAGCAATAGTAATGACGGTGGTAAACAAGGTGACCTTGATATCATTCTGAAGTTCACAGGGCCACATCAGTGTCCGCATGGAACGTCAGCTGACCACAGGACAGTCACAGACGTCTGGTTTCCATTATTGTTGGTTTGCTGGAATTTGTTCTGATTAGGATTAATTTGATATGGGCATCCGTGACATCTCGGTATGCTGGTCACAGACATTAGGGTTACGTTAAAAAAACAAAAAAACAAAGACGGCCATTTTGCCTTACATTAGTAGTATTGATATGTGTTGGTACACATGGAGACCTCTCCATCTTCAGTGATACACAATTGCTGCGACACCATGAGAAGCCTCATTTGTGCCTGGACCGGAGGCAAGTCGCATTAAACTCATGTGCCCATGCTTTTAAAACATGTACCCCTCACGTATTTAGGAAGATAGGGAAATGTTCTCCATATGCCCGATTTTCAGTTGTCATCCACAAGAAAATAAGTAGCTATAGTACGTTTTAAAATATACTTAAGGTTGAAAATTTACATGTTCCTGATTAAGGTGATATGCAATACTTTTGTTCATTCAGGTAACACGAGCCAATGGCATTTTCTAAAAATAGAATAAAACCTTTATTTTCTAGTTGAAAATGCTACATAGTAAACTGTAAGAATGCCCAAAATTTCAACAAATCAAAATTCTCATACTTTTGGTTTGTACCCATCGATGCAAGTTGGATTAGCATACATATGTCTTGATGTCATCTATGGGAGTATGTATCTAATTTGATTTGCGTGCATTTTCCCATCTTTTAATGTTTTTATCAGTCATTTCAACTGCATTTTATCTAAATGGAGAAAATATAGTACTATTTGTGGTGACGTGGTGATTTTAAATGACCCTCGGTTTCCTTTTCAATACACAGCAATGGTTTAATTCCCAACTATTTGTATTTTAGCATCCAAAGTAACCAGCGATAGCTTTACAACCCACAGAATTAAATGAGATGAAAGTATGGATGCACTGCGGCTTAGTCGAAACACAAATGCCCTGAGCACCTGCGACACGACGAAACCAGTCCATGGATATGAGTGAAAATACACGGAGAAATGCCTAACTAGGACCACTGTGCAGGAAGGATTTTACAGATTTTTTTTCTTTTCACAACGAAACGGAAGGAGAGAGAGAGAGAGAGAGAGAGAGAGAGAGAGAGAGAGAGAGAGAGAGAGAGAGAGAGAGAGAGAGAGAGAGAGAGAGAGAGAGAGAGAGAGAGAGAGAGAGAGAGAGAGAGAGCCTTTTCCTGATATTATCATGGCTTTCTTAATGCCGTTCACGATAGCTTCCTTGCTCCCTCTTCAGCAGAATTTACCATTTTGGAGATGAGTGGGGTGGGGAAGGGGGGCAGGTGCGAAGATTGCACTGCTCTAAGTTAAAACATTCAGTTTGCATGACACTATATTCCTTGAAGTATAACTTATAAACCACCAAAATTCAAAATATTCGTATTTCTCAAGAAATGTAAAGTCCTGCAAATCCTAGCTTGTACCTGGAGTCTGTCATCACGTTCACCATTGACCTCAGTGACCCAAGACTCGAGGCAAGTGACTGCACAGGCCACCGCGGCTCACCTACCATCGTGGAACAGCCAATGGCTAAGTAGTTAATGTGAGTTCATTTGACTTTCAGGTTCTTTTCGAAGTTTAGGTCTAGCATACCCTGAGGTAGGCCTAAAACCTGACAGTTTATAAATTTGCTGGAAAGCCCATTTCTACATTTGTTTTTTTTCTCCCTTGTCTGCGATGCGGGCCTAGAGTCTCTCTCTCTCTCTCTCTCTCTCTCTCTCTCTCTCTCTCTCTCTCTCTCTCTCTCTCTCTCTCTCTCTCTCTCTCTCTCTCTCTCTCTCTCTCATAAGTGCAGGGCCTACATTTTTTCAGGCGGATGATGAGGGATTGGTAATGAAGAGCACTAGGTGAATGAATAATCTTTATTACAACTGCACCATTTCATACATATCCATTGTATTTTGTTGATGGGTCTAAAACAAAAACAGTACAAACACAGTCTACGTACAAAGATTCCCCATCAGCAAACCTGTTGGGAGCGTAAACAATACTTATAAACACATACAAATAAAGATGATAATAAGAATTGGAAAAAAAAAGAAACACCCCAAAAAAAAAAAAAAACAAAAGAAAAAAAAAAAAAAAAAAAAAAAAAAAAAACAAAAACAAAAACAAAAACAAAAAAAAAAAAAAAACAAAAAAAAAAAAAAACAAAAAAAAAAACATATATGTGTATATGGGCATCTTTCCTCTGATTTTTACTGTTTCTGTTATAATTTCTCCCAATTTCCAAATTACTTCCACGTCATCACATTTCATTAACTTAATAAATTTATCTTCCGAAGTTAAATATTCAAAATCAACTAGAAATTCTGACACGTTATCAATTAATTTGTTTCCTGGCTTTGCAACTTTTGACAAATTAAGATTTAATGAAATTCATCTTCTAATTCAGAACACAAGTCACATATTCTGGCATCTACTGGCACTTCAACTGGCCTTTTGTGTCTCCCTTTTCAATGTTAGATTATGTGCATTGATTCTTAATCGGGTTAAGTTTCTTCTTTCATCTATATTCTCCTATACCAGTAAGTAATTTTCCATTTGAAACTTTGATTTAAATTTGGAATATGTTCTAAATTTTTATCTGGAAAAGATTGTCTAGAAAGGTCAGTGTGTCATTGAATGAGAAATTTCCCCTGGAGTAATTTTCTATAATATTTGCCGAAAAAACTCCAAATTCATCGCCGCCATTGTTCCAAATATCTTTGCATTCGATTAATTTTAGGGTGTTCTTCACAGTGTTTAACCAGTTAGAGTTAGTCATTGACAGAATTTCGCAGTTACGTTTATAGGCATCATACAACAATTTGTCATGGTTAGAGTTTATGATTCGGTTCCAGTTTGTACATGTAGTCTCAGTATTTTTAGAGAATATGGAAACAGCTCTGAGCTCTCAAAACCACAATATTGCATGCTTTAGAGTTCACTACCAAAGTTTTTTTTTATTTTTTAAACTTCCATATAACTGTTAGAAATCAGTCTTGAAAATCGATATATTGTCTTGACCAATGCAATTATAGGGGATAAAACATATGTACCCCATATTTCGCAACCAAAAAGAAATAAAAGGGCAAACAGTTTATCAAATAAATCCAAATATAAACAAATGCCGATTTTTCCACCAGACATGGTATGTTTTAAGCGTCCAAGAGCCCTTTTTAGCTTTTTCACATAAATGTTTATGGCTCCAGCAAAATTCCCATAAGATATCATTTTAATGATGAGGTAGGTATATATATTAGTTAAATTATAGTTTCTCATTACCAACAAAGCAGCGTCTCCTAATTTTTTTTACTAGACATATTAAATATAACTACTTTGGACTTTTCTACATTGATATTCAAAGTCCAGTTTTTTTTTTCTTTTTTTACATCCGTGTAGTTTATCTTAACAACATTGTAAGCCATGTTCACTTCCCGAAATTAGCATCAGTTGGAATCCCTTAAGATGTCTGCCCCTCCGTCATCCTTGGCCATCATGAACGGAAAACAATGAAAATGGTATAACGCTGTCTACACCAAAAAATTATAGTCTACATTTTACTCTACCACTTCATACAAAGTAAATTGCAGACAAGTTTTCATGTTATAGAAAGCATAGCACACGACGCGTGGAGTTTATCTCCGTACTTTCACACAAAGTCATTCACGTTGCTATTATATTATATTAATTTGTCTTGGATCAACAGTGAAATAATGAAAATGAGCATAATAAGATTGTATATATAACGTTAGGCCTTTAGCGTTACAATTTACAGATTTTTTCCAATGCAAAATCTTCTTGTCTCGTATTCAAATGTTTACAATAATCCACAATTTGCGTTCAATGCTATTTCCACAAACAAAATTTGCCCAGTGGCAATTTCTATAGGCCTATGTGATTTTAACCCTATCCCTTAAAGATTGATGTTTATTACATTGTTGGGAGGTCCCAGTACGTTGGTACGGAAGTAAAATGCTCCAGTACGCCAGCTCGAAAATTAAAACCCGTACCCCTCCCCTCAAATTCAACCAAATAATACTAATGGAGAAAAACATGATCCAAACCGTAAATGCCTCTATCACACTGAAACTGAATACCACACATTTGTATAGCAAAGGTATTCCAGGGACCTAGACGTCTTAATTTTTTACTCCGTGGTAAACAAAGGTGCCCATAGATACTATGGCAATCAAAACGTGTATTCAGAGGATGGCAGACTGTTTAATATACCCAAATTATCGAAAGGGACTAAAATTGCCAACATCAATGTAAATAGACTTTATTCCTCTGGTAAGTTTGACATGATCAAGCTTATTTAGACCAAAAAATTACTTTCGATATTTTATGTGTGAACGAAACATGGCTGGACTGTGAGAACCATGTTGCCGGGCATTTCCAAATACCAGGATATGAATTTGTCAGTCGTGACAGACCTGATTCTAAGCAAGGCGGGGGTGTAGGTATCTGCATAAATACAGGTCTGACTTGGAAACAACGTAACGATCTTGACTCTGACATTGAACGTTTGTCCGTCCGTTGAAGTAACCCCTAAAGGATGCCACCCATATCTTGTCACAACTGTATACAGGTCACCTTCATCTGATATTTTGTTCTATGAACGACTTGCGGACCTTCTTGAGAAAACTTCAAACAAACAAACGAAAAATGTCATTTATCACCAGTGCACAAAGAGCCGAAACCGCCTTACAGCAATGATACGTCAAGTAAAAGAAGACTATTTCACATCGATCACTGAAGAAAATAGACTCAACCCTAAGACAATATGGAAACATCTTAAATCGGTATTGCCAAATAGTAAATCGCTGCTACCAACAGATTTATCTGTTGATGGCAAAAATATTTCAAACTCAAAAGGAATAGCCGATAGTTTTAATGAATATTTCACATTGACAGGTCGGTCGCTTAATGCAAATAAAACAAATACCGAGACTTTTGATTTTAATAGGAGACTAGTTGACACTGACAATTTCAGATTACCCATTTTAAATGAAAGTTGTGTTAAAATACGTATTGAACAAATACCAAATGGGAAGGCTGTTTTACTTGATGTCATTAGTCCATGATTGCTTAAAGCAAGCCTGAATGCAACATTACCATATTCTGAACCAGTCTCTCAGAACTGGGATTGTCCCAGATGATTTTAAACTCGCCAAAGTTACTCCAATATATAAGTCTGTTCCCACGGACGACAGAAACAAATATTTTTCCTATTTCACTTTTAACTGTGACTAGCAAAGTCCTAGCAAAAGTTGTGCACGACAGTCTATACAATTTTTTAAATGAAAGAAATCTCCTAGCTAAACATCAATCTGGATTTAGACATCTGCATTCTACCTCTACAGCAATTATTGAACTCTACGATGAACCTGCAGAAAATATGAGTAAACAAACTGGCTGGACATCATAGACCAGGAGCTTCTGTTGGCTAAGCTCAGGGCCTATGGCGTCAAGGGCTTGGCGCTAAAGTGCTTTGAATCATATCTGGGTAACCGGAGGCAAAGTGTCTCAATTGGCCGTACCTTGTTAGATTCTCTTCCGATTGCCACAGGTATCCCCCAAGGGTCAATAATAGGCCCCCTTCTATTTCTAATTTTGATCAATGACTTGCCAGATGTCTTAACTCATTCACGTGCCCATTATTATGCCGATGATACTAGTGTTGCTGCTTCTGACAACTGCTTTCAGAGCTTAGCACTGAAAGTGAACACTGATATGTCCAACCTATATGGTTGGCTCTGTAAAAACAAACTGACTCTGAATATTCCAAAATGTTGCTGTATAGTATTTGGCACCGCTCAACGCTTATCCAAAATAGACAAAACTGATTTTAGAATAGAGATAAATGAACAGTCCATGGCCCAAGTGAGAGAGACCAAGCTACTGGGAATCACCCTTGATTCAAGTCTAAGCTTCCAACCTTATGTAAACCAGTTATGTAAAAAGATAGCCCGAAAGCTTGGTCTGTTGAAAAATCTGAAGTCCTTCATCCCAATAAAATATGTTACCATGTTGTTACATGCTAGTTAAACCACATTTTGACTACTGCGACATTGTCTGGGGAAATTGCAATAAAGGCACATTTGAAAAGATCTTCAGGATGCAAATACGGGCAAGTCGCATTCTAACTGTCGCACCTTATTATGCACCATCTCAACCACTTTTCAAGGAACTTCGTTGGAATTTCCTCGCCAAAAACATAGAGTTCCATAAATGTGTCCTAGTTTTCAAAGCACTGAATCTCTAAGCTCCAGGCTACCTTTGTGATAAGTTAGTATACCAATGAAGTCACCAGCCGACCTACCCGTTCCACATCAAAATGCCACCTTTATACACAAAAACCAAATATCGCCGCTTACCGAAACAATTTCTCACACTCAGGCCCACATTTGTGGAGTTGTCCCCCCGAAAGTGTACGGCTAGCGCCTTCATTGGCCCTCTTCAAAACCAGATATTGGGACCATGTAAACATATCTAAAGTCACCTATTTTTCTACCAAAATTCTCCCTTTCAGTCCTGTACAAGAACCATTGTGTACATTTTAACTATGTTCATGTATGCTACCATTATGTATATATTGTATGCTATGTATGTATTGTATATTGTACATTTTTTTAATTGCAGGGCCATGATGGAAGCTAGCTGTAAGCTAATCATGTATTACCCTGGATAAATAAAGTTGTCTTATCTTATCTTATCTTATATTCATAAATTCCAAAACCAACAATGGCAGCAAAGAGATGCCAGAGTTGCTAAAGCATCAATATTCATCTCCCAATACCAATGTGAAGAAACAAATTTCACTCCTGACTTGAGACAGGCAGTCACCCATAAAAGGCAACTAGTAGTTATAAACTGGTCCTCTCAACCTTTGAAATATTCTTTATTAACTACAGACTATAGCGTTTCCAAAATCTATAGGCCTAAACACCCAAAACACAAATTCTATTACTTCTGCCAAAAATAAAAATTGACTTGGTAGGCCTATAACTTTTTAGTTCTCCTAACTTGTCAGTCAGCTAAGTTTACAGCAAAAGAAAAAAGTATGCCTGCATTGTTTCTCTGATATTTATGGATCTGCAACATTATAAACACACTCTACCTCCACTAAAACTATGAGTATGAGTATGAGTCGGAGAACACAGCCCACAGCACAACATAGCCAATGAAGTATTTTTCAAATAGTAGAGAAAAACATGATCCATATTAATAAAATCCGGACCCAACAATGACAACAAAGAGATGCCAGAGTTGCCAACGCATCAATATTCATCTTCCAATACCAATGTGAAGAAACAAATTTCACTCCTGACTTGAGACTGGCAGTCACCCATAAAAGGCAACTGGTAGTTTTAAACCGGTCCCCGCAACCTTTGAAATATTCTTCGTTAACTACAGACTATAGCATTTCCAAAATGTATAGGCCTAACCACCCAAAACACAAATTTAATTAGTTCTGCCAAAAATAAAAAGAGACCTGGTAGGCCTATAACTTTTTAGTTCTCCTGACTTGTTAGTCAGCTAACTTTACAGCAAAAGAAGAAAGAAAGATATGGGGAGAAGGTAAAGGAAAAATAAAAAGGAAAGACAAAGTATACACCTATATATATAGGCTAAGACTTATATATGTCGGCAGGTGTATAGGCTACTTTAAACAACTTGAAGTGATCAATGCAGTAGTGAACCTACCCAACAGGTGACAAACTATGAAAAATAGATGAACAAGTGGTAAGTGCGGTTTTTTGGTCGTTTTCCCCTTCAGAAACTTCCAATGGTACCAAGCTGAAGTGAAGAATAAAAATACGCAGCGTGTTGACAAAACGTAACCACATATGCACACAAGCAAGAGGCAGAGGTTTAAAAGCCAGGTGAAGATTGACGAAACATTAGTCCGGTAGATCTTGGAGAAACAAATGAAAGGACTTTTCAGCAAATTTAGAAACTGCCACAGTGGAGCCTATATTTGGAATAAAAACTGGTTTGATAGCTCCCGAAGGGAGCTAAACCGTTACGTGCGTACAGGAAACAAATTAATTCATGCTCCCTTATCTTGCTAGTGTATGGCCTGAATTGCTTGCAGCACGGAAGTTGTTTTTTGAAGCAAACAGGAACCGGAAGTGCAGTCTAGACCCCATGAAAACTGAATCATTCTCCGCGACATATGAACCCAAATGAAAGAACAAGTTCACTGTCGTGTGCACAATTATTAATATTTTTCTCAAATTTTCGGATCATTAGTCTTTCTTCAGAGAATGACAGTTGATAAGCAAAGATAAACGCTCACCGGCCCCAGGCTATGACCTTGGCTGGTTCCCTGCCTCGCTGCACGGAAAATATGAATCAGGCTGTAGGGAACTACACAAACCACAGTCATCGCAAAATATGAATCACGCTTGGAAAGTCACCAAACACAGTAGGGCGACAAAGCGTCGAGTCGTACTTTGCCTTCGGGAGATTCCACAGCCTGGCTGTTACATATTAGTGAAAGAAAAATCACGTTGATCGACGGAAACTTTTCCCCGATGGCAAGCGGGCCGCTGCCTGAGCGCTGCAGTGATCACTGAATGTAAGTGCAATGGTGAGTGCAGGTACAGGTAGCCGGCATTCGCGTTGCAGGACTCCACATGTATATATCCCACAGACACAAGCTAGAGTTTGCGAAACTTTATATATCTCGATAAATAGGCACTTTTAAGGCCTGAAATTTTGCTGGTTTATAAATTATACAATTCCGGATGGTATGGAGGATATCGAGGGTCCGCAGGTGGGGTTCGTGTTTAAGCATAGGCTCCTCATCCGCATTTTAGTATGTAACGTCACGATAATTCAGCAAGCTGTGGATTGACCGTGCAACAGGAGACTGTCAACCTTACATTGCAGACAGGCCATTATTGAAAGAAATTCTGAATGTTGGTTTCCCCTTTGGTCCATTCTTTATTTTTAGTCTATCATTTTTTCTTTTAGGCCTATTATCATTTTTGATGTTTTTTTAGTGCGCCAAACGGCCCAAATTAAATAAAGACTCATGTGCGAGATTTGTTAGTTTGTGAAAACGTCGTCATGGGTCTCTGATGGTACGAAATTCTAAGCTGTTACACTTGGCACGCTAAGGTTCAAAACATCACATTTTACCTATTGCGTGGACGAAATCGATAAAGTTTTTCAATTCCGTGTCTATTAGAATTTTGTGGACAAAACTGGGGTAGTTTTTGTGATTTTGTGTACGAAATTGAAAAACTTAACGATTCTGTAGACCGAATTGTATAATCTCTAAACTTCCGTGAACAAAACTGTGATATAGTACAGTGTCGACTCCACCAAATGATTGAAACCGTTCAACCGGCAAAATACCAAAACATAGCTTACTCAATTTCGTAAACATAATTGTAAGAGTATTAGTAGAGCAGCTAAATTTTCAAAAGGGCTTATTTTCAGTTTTCGTTCAACCGGAAAAATACCCAGCTGGATTTGGAATCAATCAAAAGATAAGACCATGAAGTTTATAGATAAGTAGGGTGTACTATCAATTTCATGGTCAATTTTTATTTATATTGCTTACCATGGCAACGGAATTATGTTTTCATGAAATGAAGGCAAAAGCACGTTATTAACCATAACTTTATACACATACAAGGTACCACCTCACAACTTTACATCAGCATACCTACTATACAGGTGTTTCATAAAAAAAACAGTTTGAGATAAGTGTCAACAGTTGTTTTTTGGAAATAATTTTCATCACATTCGATGTTAAACTGTAAAGAAATTCTTTTTGCACTCACAGTAAGGTCAATTGAGTGAAGTAAGAGTGTTTTTGGATCGCCTAGCAAGGTTCTTATAAATGTTTAGATTACTGAAAATGAGCAGATTTTTGTGGATATGGCAATTCGTCACATGGCCAGTGCTGTGCATTGCTGAGAAATTATACACGTGGTAATACTGCCGGTAAATCTTTCTTCAAAAAGACAAAAAAAAAAAAGAAAAAAAAAAAAAAAAAAAACCCTAGCTAAATTTGGTATTCATTGAAAGATAAGAACCTGAAGTTCAGGAAGAGGTAGAGTGTACTGTCAACTTAATGTGATATATATGTTTTATTGGTTTCTATGGTAACGAAATTTAGAGTTGGAGTAATCACGGGAAACACATTTTTAACCGTCACCCTAGAAACAACCAAGTTATTCACTTCATAACTTCACACCAACATACCTTGTACAGACACTTCATAGGAAACCAGTTTGAGGAAACATATGTTAACAATTCGTTGCCGTGGCAACGGAAATTTGACTTAAAGAACCTGAATCTGCATTGAGACACTGAAAACTTGTTTTTGCTTTGTTATGTTAAAATGTAAAGAAAGTTTTTCACAATTAATTTAGTCAAACGAAATTTATGATAGTTGCCTATTAACGTTCTCTTATATGTACAGATCATATTCAAAGTTTGCATACTTTGGTTGCTACTGGTGATTTATTATGGCCAGTGCTCTGCATTGGGGGAATGATAAATACGGTAACACTAGCAATAGATTTTGACAAACTTTAAAAAAACCTAGCTGAGCTTGGTTTCCAACGAAAGATAAGTACCTGAAGTTTAGGGTTAGGTAGAGCGTACCATCTATTTCCTGGGCAATATGTGTTTTATTGGTAACCACGGCAACGCAAATTAAGTTTTGGAGTAGTCAATAGGAAAAAACACCTTTAACCATAACCATGATAACATTCTGTACATACAAGTTGCCACTCTAAATCAACATATCTACGAAAAGGCTCTTCATGATAATGCAATTTATTGTGGTCAGTGTGAACAATGGGTCGCCATGCTAACAAAATTTGGAATGAAATAACTGAAATTTGCCACTAAACATTAGATACTTCTCTGTAGCTTAAAGTGGTATGAAACATTTCATCAAATGTCATACAATAATGTTAAAACAAGAGGACTGTGACAATCCAATGCTTAGCTGACATGTACATATACCCTTGCCATTTAGGATTTGCCCCCCCCCCCCCCCCCCCCGCAAAAGAAGGACAAAGAAATTTATAAAAGATCCAAAAAGCAATGGGGCATGACTATTTGAACAAATCTGGTAGAGACTCATCCAAGGTACATTGCCACCACGTTTGAAGTCAATCTGGTTGAAGGTTTTTGAGGAGATGTCGAAAATGTGAATCAGCATTAGAATGCCCATTAGCTC
The DNA here is from genome assembly GCA_964020975.1 of Hermodice carunculata. Taxonomy (NCBI): domain Eukaryota; kingdom Metazoa; phylum Annelida; class Polychaeta; order Eunicida; family Amphinomidae; genus Hermodice; species Hermodice carunculata. The sequence continues at coordinate 58,574,359 of OZ026625.1, forward strand.
ACATAGTTATCAATAGGAAACGTACATTTACTGATAAGTGCCTGAATTGAAAAAGACTTTAAACATCAGGAATCCACAGCATTGACACTTAGTGAACAACTTTGTTTGATCCTTCTACAAGGAACATATCAACCAAGTTTTAGCTTCATCTGAGTGACGGTTCTGGAGAACAAGTCAAAAATATCAGAAGCACACCAAAATCATGATAAAAAATATAAAAAGCTGCAGCACCACTCGGTGAACAAATTCAGAACTGGGAGTGTTGCTGTGTGATATCAAAATAATCGGGTGAGCGGTCTCAGAGAGATGTTTTTGAAGATTTGTCCAAAAAGAAAAAAAATCATAAAAACTCCAAATATCAATGAAGTGTGACCATTTGAACAAATCTGGTAGACACCTACCCAAGTTACATTGCCACCAAGGTTGAAGTCAATCTGGACGACGGTTTTGGAGAAGAAGTCAAAAATGTGAATTAGCATCAGAATGCCCATTGGCTTACATAGTAATCAATATGAAAAATGCATTTACTGATAAGTTCCAGAATTGAAAAAAATCGTTTATAATTAGGAATTCACATCATTGCCACCTAGTGAAAAGTTTTTTTGACCCTTCTACAAGAAACATATCTACCAAGTTTCAGCTTAATCTGAGTGACGCTTCTGGATAAGTAAAAAAGGAAAAACACACAAAAAGTTATAAAAAAATAGAAATATTTTTCAGCGCCACCTGGCAAACAAATTATAAACTAGCAGTCCCTAGAAATGTGCCTTTGTGATATCAAAGCAATCGGGTAAGCAGTTTCAGAGAAAATTTTAGATTTGCCCAAAAAAGGACAAACAAACAAAAAATAAAAAATAAAAATAAAAAAATCACTGGAGCATGCCCATTTGAACAAGCTTGGTAGAAACCCATCCAAGGTACATTTCCCCCACGTTTGAAATGAATCTGGTTGACAGTTTTGGAAAAAGAAGTTGATTGTTGACCACAGACTAAGGACCACAAGATAAGTTCTGCTATCAAGAAATCAGCTGAGCAGAAAAATAAAAAAAAATCAATGGAGCGTGACTGTTTGAACAAGTCTGGTTGAGACTTGCCCAAGGTACATTGCAACCAAGCTTGAAGTCAATATGGTGACCGGCTTTGGAGACGTACCTGAATTGAATAAATCCTTAAAAATAAGGGATCTACAGCATTGCCACCTGGTGAACAACTTTGTTTGACCTTTAATTCCAGAACGAACATATTCACCAAGATCCAGCTAAATCTGAGTGACGGCTCAAAAGGAAAAGTCGAAATTAGCAAACACACACACACACAAACACACACACACACACACACACACACACACACACACACACACACACACACACACACACACACACACACACACACACACAAAATCATTATAAATTGATTTAAAAATTGCAGCACTGCCTGTTGAACAAATTAAACACTAGTAGTGCTAGGAGTGTTCCTGTGCGATATCAAAGCAATTGGGTGAGGGCTTTCAAAGAAGAGACTTTAACATTTGCCCCGCAAAAGAACCCCCAAAATCAATGGAGCCTGACCATTTAAACAAACTTGGTAGAGAACCACCCAAGGTACATTGGCACCAAGTCTGAAGTGAATCTGGCCGGAAATTTTCGAGAAGAAGTCAATTGTTGAGTACGGATAAGAGACAAAGAGGGACGAAGGACTCTAAAATAAACTGAGCTACTGACAAGTCAGCTGAGCTAAAAAGTATTGCTTCCGTAGCTACCTTCGTGGTCAATTAAGTGTAAACTAGAATTACATTCAAGACAAGCGTTGACTGAAGGGTGCGTCATTTGCTCAAATTAGGTCATGGTGACAATAAAATTGAATCAATTCATCTTGGCATGCTAGTTAAGCATACTGCCAAATTCGAGTAAAATGTATTTGAGCATTCCGGAGATGTTGCGGTAACGAGCATGTAATTAGGCTGCCATTTGCTCGAAATAAATAAGGTCATGGAGACACCAAAGCCTAATCAGTTCATCTTGCCAGGTAAGGTAAGCATATTTCCAAATTTAAGCAAAATGTATGGAAGCATTCTGTACTCTATGGGGCGGACCCTTAAAAAACAACCAGTGTTTTGTGCTTACTTAACTATTTTTTAGCAGAATCTTGTTGATATGTTCTGCCATTATGCTCAATGCCACTGGTATTGATATTGTAAATTGTTTAACGTTAATTTGCCTAAAAAAGTTTTCATTCATGCAACATATCTTTGATGGAACACAAGTTCCACGCAGAGATAAGCACATGTTTTAATTGCATAAATTGTTTTTATCTTTGGTTGCCATTGCAACCAATGAAAATAAAGGTGAAATTTAAGAATAAAAAGTGCCGCTGCATTACAATTCCACTTTATCTGATATGTCAACTTCACCCCTTTCCATGAATGTAGTAGAATGGAAATGTATTTTTCTTATATTTTGACATACATATGGAACCAACAGGTTCTCCACGGCAACTTGAATCACATTACCAAAATATCACATTTTGCATTTATACAAGAACAGCAGGTCACTGTGATTGTATCACAAGTGTTTGATTATTTTTTTATATGTGGGTTCCCATAGCAGAAAAGAGTAAAGTAGACAATAACATTTTTTTTGATTGAGTTGAGGTTAGAGAGTGACAGGTTAGGATAAGAACTACAGAGGTTGAGCTATGGAATAGGTTATTAATAAACTAAAAGGTGTTTATAAACAAAAAGTCTCAATTGTAATAGAAAGGTAAACAAAACAGTCTCTGCCAAGGGGACATTCAGAGAAACGCCTAGACTAGTTGTCAAACTAACCTATACGGGCAACATTTCCCCACTAAGCTTAGATAAAGTAGTCGTGGCATTGTTTGAACTCATACAAATATCACATCGGAGTTGTTTCCTGTAAGATTGAGTTTTGCCACTAGAGTTCTTGTCAAATTTACATATTCAAAAATATGTATCACTTTAAGCCATTATTACAAAATATGATAATTTTGGATATCAATCTTCAATCCGCTAATGTAAAATGGTAATGTGCCTGATGATGTACAGTACAGCTAATATCACAGAATGACAAAGCACCTATGAGCAAACAAATTTCATTAAAGGTCGGATTTGATTCAACGGAACTGTTGCAACATATATACCATATCCACACACATTAAAGAGCATGCTTGTATAAAATAGGATGGTCATAGCGTATGAATATAAAGCACAATCTTAAAAAATTGGCAAAATTATTTCAAAAATTTTGAAATACCTGATATATCTGTTCATATGCATATGAATAGCTGCTAAATATATATTAACTAATGGGTGGAATAATATTGAATTACATGGCCTGTGTTGCCATGGAAACAACCAGAATCATTCACATTTAAGACATCTATGCCCTGGTAAATCATAACTCGGTGGTTTATATTTTATTGAGAAACAAGTGATGCTGTAGAATAGGTATGCTGTTATATATGTACTTTAATAAGAATCCCTTTTATAAATCTAAAAAATTCCAATTTTGCCATTCATTGCAATGGAATGTGAGGGATTGTTCAACATTTTCATCATTTGTGAATTAGTACTTACAGTACACAAAGGGGGAGGGGGGGGGGGGTAAATGGGTCTGAACACTTTCAGAAAATGGAAAATGATGTTTAATTTCCGGCCTGGTTTGTGCATTTTTATAGTTCGTTTTGTTTCTTTGGGTTTGTTTTTGAAAATCATCATTTTTAAAGTACTAATTATGGGCGAGGAAGGGGGTCATGAAATTCAGTACCCGAAGTACTAATTCAAAAATGATGATAATGTTGAACCATTACTAAGTTTTCTTTATAATAATTGGTTGCCATGGCAACCAGCTGTGACTTAGAGTCAAACTGGATACAAAGTGATGTTGAGATCAGAACAATTGATTAGAAGGTGTTTATATAATCTGCAGCAAAACATGGTACAGGTCTTACATTCATTTGTTTTTAGGGACAAGAATGGAATAATAGTAGTACGAAGTATATCTTACATGGTTGCTTGGCAACTGCTGTTAAGAACCTTTATTTTTTCAAATTGATACATATATCAAATACAAAACGAATTATATGAATTATTTGATCCAAATTTTAGTGCTGGAATACCTAATTTATATTTTAATTTTAAGTCTGAGGATTGGGATTAAATCACCTTTTTCATGCTGAAGCTTGTAATGCATTATATGATTTTTTTTTTGCAATTTTGGCAATCGATCTGTTGCCATGGCAACCAATTGTTGACAAGTGTTATCTCAAATCAGTATTTTATTAATTTTCTTCATATCAGGCATATTTTATGTAAAATCATAAGTTGATGACTTTGATACTTACAAAGTCACCATAGTGATATTGCCCTGATTACACAAAAATTTCAAATCCGTTGCCATGGTAACCAACATAAATACATTTTGACAATAAGTTTTATGGTACCCTGTACCTCCCCTTAAACTTCTAGCTGTTATGTTTCGATTGATACCAAATTTATCTGGGTGTTTTCAAGTTTAATAAAGATCTACTGGTAGTATTATCACATGTATCATTGTTCAGCAGTTTGCAACACGGTTGATAATGCATGTCCAATATCAACTAAAATCTGCAGATTTTGAGTAATCTTGACACTTAAAAGAACGTTGCTAGGTGACCATAAACACTCCTACTCGACTCAATTTACGTCGAATTTAGTGGAAAAAGAGCCTCTTTAAATTTTAACAGCACATTTGATGAAAATTGTTCCTAAAACTTGAAGCTTGAAACAAGATTCTAATGTTTGATGCAAGTTTATGTGACATTTGTGAACATTCCGTTGCCATGGTAACCAACCGTTGACACTTACTATCTCAAACTGGTTTGTCAGGAAACGTCTGTAAAGTAGTTATGCTGATGTAAAATTGTTAAGTGGTAGCTTGTTTGTAAAGTAACAGTTAAAATGATTTTCCCCTTCATTACTCCAACTCTAAATTTCGTTACCATGGTTACCAATAAAAACATTTCTATCACATTTAATTGACAGTACACTCTACCTCACCTTTAACTTTAGGTTCATATCTTTCAATTGATACGAAATTTAGCTAGGTATTTTTTTTGTTTAAGGAAAGATTTACCGGCAGTATTACCACATGTATAATTTCTCAGCAATGCACAGCACTGGTCATGTGACGAATTGCCATATCCACAAAAATCTGCTCATTTTGAGTAATCTAAACATTTATAAGAACCTTGCTAGGCGATCCAAAAACACTCTTACTTCACTCAATTGACCTTACTGTGAGTGCAGAAAGAATCGCTTTACAGTTTAACATCAAATGTGATGAAAATTATTCCCACAATTTGAAACTACAAAGAAGTTTCTAATGTTTAATTGCAAATTAAAGTGATTTTTACAAACATACTGTTGCCATGGCAACCAACTGTTGACACTTATATCAAACTGGTTTTTTATGAAACATCTGTATAGTAGGTATGCTGATGTAAAGTTGTGAGGTGGTACCTTGTATGTGTATAAAGTTATGGTTAATAACGTGCTTTTGCCTTCATTTCATGAAAACATAATTCCGTTGCCATGGTAAGGAATATAATTAAAAATTGACCATAAAATTGATAGTACACCCTACTTATCTATAAACTTCATGGTCTTATCTTTTGATTGATTCCAAATCCAGCTGGGTATTTTTTCCGGTTGAACGAAAACTGAAAATAAGCCCTTTTGAAAATTTAGCTGCTCTACTAATACTCTTACAATTATGTTCACGAAATTGAGTAAGCTATGGATTTTGTGAAATGTTCTTCCAATTTCGTGCACAAAATTGGATAACAAATGGATTATGTGACATGTTTTTAGTCGATTTTATGCCTAACATTTGATCAAAAAACGGATTTTGTGGACAAAATTGGAAAGCCATTTTTAAGATTTTGTGGACAAAATTCAAAACCTTACCCAGTTGGGTAATTTAGAAATTGGTAAATATAAGGATTCTGTGGACAGAATTGATAAACTTAACGATGTTGTGGACGAAAATGATATATTTGACAATTCTGTAGATCCCAATTGTCAATTTCGTGGACGAAATCGAAGAAAGCTTACACTTCTGTGCACGAAATTGATAATATACGATTTTGTGCACAAAATTATTAAAGTATTACAATTCCGTGCACAGAATTCAACAAGCTTGTTGGATTTTGTAAAATACTTTTAGTTTTGTGAATTTTCCTTCCAGTTTCGTCCACAAAATCGTTAGAGTAGTTTAATTTCGTAGTGGGACTTCGATTATGTAATTTTCTCTTACAATTTTGTGAATCCTGTTGTGTTTCCATCCACGAACTATGATTGAAAGCTAAAATAGATGACGAAAATTGAATTTTGAGGAGTTTAAGCATATTTCATCACTAACAAACAAATAGCATATATGCTCACTAGCCTATACTATAGGTCTAAGGGCCTCTTGTATTTTTATAAATTTTGTTGTCATTTTTATATTTGGGTTTTCTTTTAAATTTGTCCTCAAATTTTCGAATTCAATATGATTGTCGTCTCTGTGTGTTTTTCTATCGTTTTACTCTTTGTAATAATGTGACTAGACCCCATAATGATCTAGGCCTACATGTGGCTTTCCTGCAATTGTAGGCCTAAAATAGCTTCTTGGAACGTAAAAATACCTAATGGGGTTCCGCCAGACGAACGATATGCAACAAATGTGATTGGCTGAATGAGGTCATGTGACTAATCAGAGTGAAAGGTAAACGGTGATGGCAAGCAGCTACATTCGCCGTGTGTTGGGCAATTTTCGAAATAGTTCGTGGTCTTTTTGGATTATTTATACTAGACAAAGATTTCTTAAGTACAAGGCCCATGTAACAATTATGACAGTAGGCCTTACTCACAAAGTCCATTTTGGGTGTTTGGTTGGAGGAATTGTATGCCATGGCATGGGTACTAGTGCTCACTGACGCAGTGTGTTCACACTGGTTCGGTGGTTGCAGGATTATTTACCAAGCGTGTGTATAAATGCACTTTCATCGACTTGTCATTAATTGTTTCATGTGTGAGGATCCTCAGAATAATAATTGTGAAGTAGTGGCGTAATAAGGTTTGTTACTTTACTACATATTTTTTTCGCAGCATTGGCGTCAAGGGCGGATAATGCGTACATATGTACTTGAATAATCGCGCCATCTATTGTCAAGCATGTTGACTAGCATGGTACCTCGGAATAAAAAGTAAACATTGCATTGTCGTGAAAGATATTTCATGAACATTTGTTGTAAATTTGTAATTACTTAATCAAATGAACTAAACAATCATACACTTGTATTTTATTATATTTGACTAACCCATATAAATTTGCATTAATTTTCATTGAAAAACAAACATTTGAAGTTTCTAACACTCCATTTGGTGTGCACTGTACAGTACCCTGTAGTGTTCACAGACAGTTGCCGCCAATGTTTCCAGCTCCTCATTTTTTTGCTGGGAACCAAGTGTAGAATTTTCATTGGGAGGTACGGGTAAAACTGGATTATCTGTAGCTTTTTCTTCCATTTCGCTTGGTTCAGCTTGTTCAAGTCTTCATTAAAATCAATCACGCGATCAATATGAGAACGGGACCCAACCAGTAGCTTGCTATCAGCCAAATCTGGGATCTGTAATATCCAAGTTATTCACAATGCTTGTAATCATGCATCGTTTCCCCTTGAAAGTAACTTCTTCGCCAGTTGAATATTGTAGTTGGTGGCATGGCATTGACATCGTGACAAATGTAGGCCTATGTACACAACCCCAAGAAGCAAGTCGGATGGGCTTCCATTGTAGCAGAAGATGCATCCGGGGAATTTGCCACCAGTTGTAGTCCATACAAGATGCATTTCAGCTTATGTATATGTGTTTTATTTATATTTAAAGCAAAACGTATAAAGTACATTATGCATTCAATTTTGATTTAGTTTTTTTGAAAAGGCAATATTAGAGTAAAATAATGATAGTGAAATGCAAATCCAAGGCTACTATGCGGTGGTCACTCAGTGAGCGTAAGTAAAACAAAGTGAAGTTATTGTGATTTATCAACTGTTAGATCACAGAAGGAGTTATGTCACGGCAGCCGTGTTTCCACACCGTCTACTGTAATTAATAGTTCAAAAGTCAAGGAATGGACAATATTGACTGTAAATGAGGAAAAGGGAACTAGCAATTTTTTGTATAAACAAGATAGACAACATTGTTTTTGATACGTACCAGTGTTGCAAACACACAAATTACAACAGATGAATAGGCCTATAGAATGTGTTTTAATGCGCGAAATATAGGCTAGAGCTTTTGCCCATATGATTTTGTACGGTAATAACAATCCTTATCTCCTGGAAAATCTCAAAATCATATAGCAACTGTAAGAAAGATTAATCCTGACTTTGATCAAAATATACATAAGGTTGTAAACACAAAAAACACAACTTTATCGATGCCGGCAAAAGAAAATAATACATAATGCTAGCTCAGTTATATATATATATATATATATATATATATATATATATATATATATATGCATATGTACTACTTCAACTGTAACCTGTTAAGTTGTGTAGCAGTGACATCATACACTAAAAGTTCTGGTTTCAAAAACCTTTTCATTAATTTTATATTGATTGCTGCAGAGACCAAGGCAAATTATTCGTGGCACATGAATGTCCTGTCTTCTCTTGAACTGAGTTACTCAATAAACGATATTAAGGATGCTGTAACCAGCCGGCTTAAATAACCATACAGCTGCGACAGTCATAACTGATATTAATAATATGGGTTAAATGGCAAGGGCCTCTGACTGTGTATGGGTGGCTTGGCTGGACATGTGACCCAGAGCTCAAGAATGATTGGCAATTCTGGCTAGGGTCACATGTCCATGCCATGCTTAACCATTTGGCGTCTTTCGAATCATTCACTCTCCAGTTTAAAGGGCGACCTAATGATTCTGTTTCAAGATTATTCCTAACGGTCTCAAATAGCTCCCCCAACCCTTGTCAACGTTCTCACGATTAAGCACTGGAACGCAGCACACAACACCTATAAGATACACTGTGGTTATCATTTTAGCCTCACCACTTGTGTCTCACAGGTTGGCAGGGGTTGACGTGTTTTAGCTTATCTTGCACAGTTGCATAGTCCTTAGCTGATGTAGGTTTAATTATAGATCTGAAGTTCTCGTAATAAAAACCTTTTCACTATTTTTACATTGATTGCTGCAGAGACCGAGGCAAATTATTTGCGGCACTCAAATGTCCTGTTATCTCGTAAGTACTTTCAAACGTCATTTACGTATAGTGCAAAATTTATGAAAATCAATGAAACCTGAAATGTAGAATGCAGGTACCACACATTTGCATGACACAAACAAGTAAGTCAATAAAAGTAACTAGCTGGTCTCGATAACCATACAGCTGCCATGGTATCCTTTTTTAAAAAGCTGAAGATCATCATCTGTATGTATGTCTTCGTTGGTCTTTTGTAATTTGTGCCTATAGACCTATAAAAGTTTTAGTATCTGTGTGTGCTGAGAGAGAGAGAGAGAGAGAGAGAGAGAGAGAGAGAGAGAGAGAGAGAGAGAGAGAGAGAGAGGGGCAAAGGGGTCAAACTTTTGTGCTTAAAGTTTACAAATTTACATCACACCTTTATTGGCGATTTTTACTGAAAGATAAACATATCTTATACACATGTTTTCATATCGATAATACTTATACTTAATATATATTTTCCTGTGTTAGCCCATGCTACACCTCAAACACTCAAATAAAGCAGCATAGGTATCAGCAAGTCTTCCTGTCTGACATATACCGGTCATCTTGGGTAACGTTTATGTTCAGAACTTAAGAATGCTAAGTGGAAAACACATCAGATGCTTGTTGCAGTGCCGTCTGCCAATTTTGAATCACCCAGTCCTCAGCGCAAATATATAATATTCATGTTCCCTATTTACGCCATACGTTGCTGACCATTCATATGTTTTGTGGTACATATAAAGATAAGGCTTGTGAATGTTGCAAAGACAGTTGACTTGAATGTTGAATAAAATTCAAACTTAATACATTTGGAATGCTTGTGTGTGACTTTAGAACAACCGTACATGTAAACAGTCAAGAAAACTTCTAATAGTAAATATCGTATTTTCCAAATTCTGTACATGTACTTCACCAACTATTTGAAAATAAATAGGTTGAAAACAGGCCATTTGCTCCTACTATGTATACACAAAATTAACTGAGTCGTTAATCTGTCAAACCGAATCCCCCGAGTTGTTTGCCTGCCTGCCCGCCTGATCACCCAAGCGTGAAGCGCGCGGGTTATCAGGCGCACAGGCAGGCAAACGACGAGGGGAATTCGATTCAGACAGATAAACGATGAGGCTTATTTTGTATTTATCCCCTACGGTCCATTAATAAAGAAAAAAAACCCATTTATATCACTTATAACATTTTATTTCACCACATTACATGGGACTTTGACACAATCATGCCGCGCGTATGAATATAAAATTTAAAAATCCAAGAAAAGCGGTCGACCACAGGCCTAATGGCGGATATTTTTGAACGGCTGTCGCTTCTGACAAAAATAACAACAAAAAGACACTTTTTAATTATGTTTATACGGAATTAATTTGGTGGAGAGGAGAATTGGAGGGTCACTTTGACTTTGAATGTTGCACTAGCAAACATTCCAAAGTATGCAGCCGTGGAGCCTAATGGCGGATATTTTTGAACGGCCGTCGCTTCTGACAAAGATAACGACAAAAAGACACTTTTTAATTATGTTTATACGGAATTAATTTGGTGGAGAGGAGAATTGGAAGGTCACTTTGACTTTGAATGTTGCACTAGCAAACATTCCAAAGTATGCAGCCGTGGAGCTCAACTGACTGTTGGCCGTCAGATTGTCCCCATCATCAGTGACGGCAGCATTGCCCGAAGAAGCGGGGCGATGGTTCCCTGCCACGTTAGCTGGGACAAACGATGAAGACAGAGTCTGGGGAGTGTTTTGGACAGATGTTAGAGGTCTTTGAAAAGAAGAATAATTTCCCTGGAGAAGGCTGCACGTGGCGTGCCGTTGATTTCGGCTTGCTGTTGCATAATTGTTCAAGGGCTGAGCATTTTTGTGCCCACTCAGCTGTTGAATAATGGTTGGCGGGGCACTTGGATGTAGGCCTAAAAGTCGACTGCACATCGTGCGTCTTACAGAGTGATTGTTTTCAGTCCTGCATTTTTGGCCCTAGTTTTCATCACAGAATCAAGTTTATTCTTACCCATTGGCTGGGATTTATACCACGGACAATCAGGTTTTCGGCCGTGATTTATGGCAAGGTAATAAGGCGAGTTTGGATATACCAAATATGGAATTGATTCCTTCCATATTTGGAAAACCATATCTCTGATTTTACAAATATGGTAAAAAGTAGTCCTACCCATGAGATATGGTCAACAATATCACATGGGCCATATCCCATGGGTTTTCAATGTAATATGGTACAAAGTAGGGCATAAAGGCCAAAAACCTGTTGTTTGTCATTTATATAAGAAGTTATAAATGTTAGTCTATAGTAAGAATGATGTCCCACATGATACAGAATGATCTCAAATTGGGGAGGGGTGATTTAGCAAACCTATTAGAGGGAAGTGTATTACAGAGTATTGGTATAATTTGCTTGTTTTGAGCTGCTGATGCATGTCTACATTCGAACATTTTGATATGATTCAAAGGCAGACAGCCATATAACATGTTGTTAGCAAGTTATCCTCAATTCAGTTGTCCAGCAACAAATATTACCATCCAAGTACACATTTCTCTGTTTGATACTGACGGTGGGTTATCATGTCATTAATTTGCAATGGATATCATGGTTCATGTGCGACATACCATCCTATAATGCCAGTTTGAGTGTACATATCGTACTGAACTGTGAAGGCGGTTGTGAAATGCACACATGAATGCTGAATAGAGACATGTTCGCTGGTGGACTCTGCACTACAGTAAAGTAACTAAAAGCAATAACACTACTAAAATAGATCTCTAAAAGTGGACCAGTTTTCAGGAAGGGGGTGTAACATACCATGCCATTCAAAGGTTTTAATATCTATGAAATCACTATTTATGCTGATGACATCATCATAAGATCCTGTCAATCACTTTGCTAGGATAATTGAATCCCTATGTGGTCCTTTGTCTTGCCTTTCTTGTTTGTGTGCCGATAAGTCTGTATTAATTAACTCAGCAGGAAATTGCAGTGGACAGTGGTAGAGCACATGTTAATCAAGAAAATGCTTACACTGGCTTTGCATAAAATGACAAAGGTTAAAAACTTTTTCACCACCAGATGGCTATAGAAAAAAGTATCCCTTTAAACAAAAGCCATCCCTATAGCTTTAGTTTAACTGATTGTACCACATGCTCATCTTAACATAGATATCGACAACTTAGGATTCCTTAAATAGTGTCATGTTCATCAAAAATTAAAACTTGTCGTACATTGATGAAAGTTTCCATTGATTATAATTGATGTACATACAAATGGTTTCTACAAATTACTTGCATAAGGTGAATGCAACTGACATATTAGTGACCTTTGAGCACGGTTTTGGGGTAAAGGAGACAGAGTTTCATATATGTGTGTGTATTAATGCCTTCTTATTGGTATGGATTGTACGTTGAAAGCATGCGCTTTCTGAGAGGTTTTATAGGTATATGTTATTTATATGAGACAAGTTAAAATAGTTTATGTAATAATGTTTTGATGTTTATTTTCAGACATAGCTTTTATTTTGTGTATATGCAAGCCAACAGTTGGGACAAGGAAGTATCAAATGTAAAGGCTGCAAAACAGGCTTGATGGTTTCATTAATGACCGTTTTGATAAATTTATCTCGCCTTTTAAATATTAACAAAACTGTGTAGTGAACATGACAATAAAGCTGTGGGTTTTGACAGTGGCCAGATTGATGTGTACTGTACCACCTGGACGCTATTGAACTATTTGTCCGTTTTGTATGCTGGCTAGTGAATACCATATTAAGGAACTTCTTTGCCACTAAACGAAATTAAAAAAAAACCAAACAAAATCTTTTCCTACGTAACTTTTGGCATGACATACAAATGTTTGATTGACGGGTTGTCAGCTTTACCAGCATTGAAGAGTGATTAATTGTCATATGTCAAGAATGGGGTGCGCCAGGCATATTCAAACGTTTTTATTTTTGAGGAAGGGGGCCATCTGGTAAATATATCTCAGATATTCTTAAGTTCACTCCATCGATTATGTGATGATGGATGCATTTGAGTGTATTTTGGCTTTATCTGTACACTGTGCGAGAAAATTTAATTCTCATCTTTATTATTTCTGTACGACTGGGACCTTTAAATGTTTTTCTTCTTCATATGGCCACTTTCCAATCATTTGTGTACTTTTATAGTTGTTTTCAGCTTTAGCAAAATCTGCAAAAAAAAAAAAATCAGAACCGTTTGGCGAATTGTTGTCAAAAAGCAAAGGGACACATGGCAGGACCTTTTTTATATTATACTGTTGCTTTTTGTTTACTATACTTTTTTCCTTCAGATGCTACAAAACGTCAGTCAGAGTTTACTAAAATATGGATTCAGATGTACCTTATTGAATCAATAAACAAAGAGGTTCACAAAGTGATAATGTGTTTGATTCTTAATTGTTGAATGTCTAACGTTTTATTCGGGTGCTTGTCTGTAAATGGATACATTCATCTCTATTGCAATGTAAGTCGATAGGAATTATGGTGGCAATTCACACTTGCGAATGCAGCCTAAAAATGCCCGAAAAATTTGCTCACACTTTTTTTAATACAATTGATTGATTGATGGATTGATTGATTAAAGTATTTCTTGATGGTAACGTCAGTTTTAAAAATCGCTCAAACCACTCGGCAAACCATTTTATATTTGTATAGGGACACTTCCAAACACTCCCAGACTTTAATTAGTTGGACAGATAACGCTGCTTTATTAGTGTTTTCGTGTATTTCTGTATGTTTTCATAATTTTAGATGCCGTCTTTTCAGTCTGTATCAAGATGGTCCACAAATGCAATGCTATATGACTTCAATGGATCTCTTTCCATGTTGTTTCCAAGATGGCTTAGCAATCATTTTCTATTTTTGATGAATTGTAATGTAAATTTTTGAAACGTCGGGGTCCTTGTTAATTATAAACATGTTATGGTGCATGTATGTATGTTTAATTTTTACCGAAACTGTGGATTTAGTCCACTTCAAAGTTAGTGGGAAATGACTACACCGTCGATGAGTTTCTATTTAGTGGTTTAAAGTAGCACTGTTTATTGATTTGTATGTTTCTTCCTTTAGGATTTTTTGGCTTGTTTTTGGAGGAAATCTTACAAATCGTGTTAAAACTTACGAAGCCAATAACTTTCAAATTATAGACAACCTCGTCCGGATACAAACTCGGGTGGAGTTAATTTTGAGTGTGAGTGTCACAGTCACTTTTAGGGCAGTTATGTCAGTCACCTAAGCTGCACATGACGTACAGGTCAAATGTAGCAGTTATCAATGATAATCCACATAGATGGTTTACCATCTTATAATCTTCCATACTATTAATATGTTGGCCGAATAATCTATTTTTTGCAAACGTGTATTTAGTTCTCTTCTGTCATGCATCTACACAATAAGCTTGTTTACCTTAGTGGGTAAGTTATTAACCATGTGTAATCATTTGTATATCCTAACTAAAGATAAAGGTTAACATTGTATGTAAGTGTTTTAAATACAAAAGAGGTGATACCAATATGAAAATATACTGACCAAACCTGACTTTGACAAGGTAAATACTAGGAAAAAATATTGTTCGTCTGATGGACTGCACTAAATACCACGATATTCAAGCATTGGTACTTTTTGTACCCTGTAACTCGGGACGGGACGTCCTCCCATCAGTTGCCGTAGGTTGTCATCCCATTTCCTGCTTATGAATTTATATAGTAAAGTGGTTAATCTCGTGGAGCCCAAAATAAGTTCCCTTAACTGATGAATTTATGAAACTATCATCACCAGTTGTAAGGGAATTATGTATGATCTTCCTCGAGCGTGTCTTGAAGTGCCACAGTGCAGAGTGAAAAGGGTGTCCAAAGCTACCTTCCTTAAAGCGGGTTTGTTAAAAAATTCCACCCTTCAAGATCATTATTCAAGGATCTCATACCTCCACGCCCGGACGTGCAAGATCCACCCAACCATTGGACAACGCTGCCGCCTTTAAGAGGTGGATGCCCCAGAGCATGAAAATCGCGTCCGGCTTTAAAACATATACGACCAAGAGTGTGAAATGTAGGAACACCCTTCGCATATGTTCCGTTACTACTGGTATAGGGCCTCATGGCTTGTAATACTCTTCATGTGTGCTTCATAGGGTATGTAATTTGCACAATTTTTCTCGTGAAATAAATGACTTATGAATTTTAATAATGTGTGACCGGGCTGGTGATGCATGCTTTAACTCTCCTGAATTCTGTAGGATAATTATTTTATCCTAAAACTGTCCTCTTGTGGGCTTCATGAGAAACATTAGAGGTACTTTTAGCGGGATTTTGTAGGCAGACTCGTTTATCACAGGCCAGGAATATGTTTCCTTAAGGAAAATCGGCAAACTAAATAATGTTTGGATTCTTAAAGACCCCAATTTATGATTTTTGACTCTATAAAGGCAGCCTTTAAGTCTCTCAACCACTGATTTCACGGTTGCCCGAACATTTATGCAGCACGCAGTCTGCCTGCTTTCACGCGTGTGGCAACCCAATACTCAAGTCCGGATCCCCCAGGATTTTGTATCATGGAAAACAAGTCATATAAATAACAGAAAGTGCTTCCGTGTGTGAACCTATATATACACCCAAGTCTGGATCCCGCAGTATTTTGTATCATGAAAACGAGTCGTTTGCTTTTCCTTTTATTAACCTGACAAGGTAAAACTTGGAAAGAGTGATCATTTCCACTGCAGACTACCGCATTTATGTAAGATTTACTTTATGTATACAGCGAGGAACAGATGTTACATGGATGGTGTCAGTTGCTGCTTCATTGTCATCCGGTTTTTGTCAATTTCCTTGAAAAAAAGTTTCACCCTCCATCATGTGGTAACAGATGATGATGATGATGATGATGATGATGATGATGATGATGATGATGATGATGATGATGATGATGATGATGATGATGATGATGATGATGATGATGATGGGAATATAAATCAGCAGAACTGTTTTTCATTTGGGTCCAGTAAATATTGTATATATGTCGCGTACCTATAACCACTGACATATCAAAAATTATTAAGTGGAACTCAAGATCAACATATTAAAACACACTAAGAAAAAACATGACATGCATGACCTACACTCTAAATAAACATCTCAAAGTACAGTAAAACGCAAGAACCATAAGCATTAAAATACACCCAAAAGGTGCATGACTGGTTTTTAAATCAGTATTAATTGAAACACATGTTAGTTGTATACAGTTTCAGAAAGCATGAGGAAAAGACTCAACAGTTGATAAATGAGTTTACCTGGGATAAAAAAATTGCAAAAGTAAAAAAGTAAAGTGACTTTTCAAAGCATGGAAAGCCGCAGACTGAATATCGTATATTTTGAAGTTCAATGCAGTTCTTAACTTTATTCATGGGTTAAGCGACTGCTGGCACAAAACAGTTCAAAATGGACACGCGTTTCCTTCTAAGAAGTAACCAGTCTTGACTGGTACAAAGGAGTCACTTAGTATGCCATTCACAGGGTCAATGTGACTATGGAGAATGGGACATGTGCTTGGGATCGCATGTGTATGTTCTGCGCATGGTAAAAAAAACATGGATGCCGTGCATAATTTTTCGTGTAGTGATTGGCTTAGATTACAATAAATTTAAGAAAGATATGTGTTAAAACAATGCATATTTATTGACAATATATGCAATGGAGTACCAAAATTTGCGTACAGTCTGGTAAAAACGTAAGCAGTAGCTCTTTCAATAAGACTAATCTTACACATTTCTTTAAAACAAGGGCAAATGATTACCAGGACGCAGATGTACCACAATTACATACTGAATTGTTAAGTGAATGGAACGTGTTTGAAAGCTTATTTCACTCAAGACAAAACTACAAATTGAGAGGCTCTGTCTGGTATAATGATTATATGAAGGTGGATGGGAAGCCTGTATGTTACCAGGACTGGTATCAAAAAGCTGTATTATTTGTGCGAGATATAATCAATGAACCAAGAAAAAAATTATCCTCTGACAGCTTTCAACAAAAGTGTCATGTCAATTTTAAGTTTTTTCTTTATCTTGCTCTTATTGATGTGGTACCGCATAGCTGGAATCAAAAGTCATTTAAACTAACATCTGGAAATTTAATTTTCAAAGCAATCATTCAATACAAAACAGATAAAAATTGAAATGAAACTTGCTACTGACCATTTGAGACCCAATTAATTTGATATATAAATGCTCCTATTTTTCAAATTAAGTAGGGGCAATATTTTGCCTCATATGGCCGTGCTTGCCATAACAATTACCCGGCGTCTCTATTTGGATAATTGAAATAGATAGTCTCATGGAAGCACTGGTACAGATGCTTTGACAAGCTCAAAATGTAAGATGAAAATGAATTTATAAACCCCTTTTTTCTGTGAGACATACAATAAACTAAGTCCAATTATACAGAAAGGATTATGCCCACAGGACATATATGTACCACTCAATTCAAAGGACACTTTGCAATAACACTCTCTTTTAAATAAACAGTGTGTTAGTATTAATGTTACTGGAACAGTCAATATAACTTAAGCAACTAAAAACTGTTCCCTGTGGACAATAATATGATTAGTTTAATAATAATGCTCTGTTCCACCCCCTCCCCCAACACATTCAACATGCAAGCAATTATACTTGAACTTCATAACCGAAATTATCACGACAGAGACGCCCGTTAAGCAAGTCCTGTAATATTTTTTTACTCAAAAATAAAAAGCATTTTGTATGTTAGAACACGGCATTTTTGACACAACCTAACATATAGGTTTTTAAAAAATCTGTGGCTGAAATGATTTCAAAGCTATTCAAAAATGAAAAACTTTAAATTTACGGTCTCATGAAATGTTCAAATATTTTACCTGTGACTACTTCGGTACTCATATTTCGATTCTTGGGCCAATCTTTATATTATACGTTATCTGCATTTAGTTATTGTCATCAAACATATTATGATAGCAAGTTATGAAAGTATTACCACTGAATTGACAAATTTCATATTTGGTTAAATGCTAAAAAGCAGTCTTTAACACATTTAAAAAAAATAAGACAACTACATTTACACTTGAATCTTTTGGTCATCTATGTGTCAATTTAAGGAGTCGAATTTAACTTCTTTGGGCCGAGAAATTTATGAAAGTTTAATTATCATGGGCTCCACACATAAAGAAAATTGCGAATAACTTGCAAAGGTCAGTGGTATTATTTTCATCAGCACTCCTTACTTCTTATTCACAATTTTCTCTTGATGCCTCATTGCCTTGAGTCTTCAGTCTTCACAAATATCATATGAAACTTCTGAGCCACTTCAAAATTTAGCACATTGATTTGCTCTCCCAAGCGATTTCTTTACATTTTCAACATGTCTGACAACGTCCTTTAAAACACAAAATTTATACATCTAATGTTTTTCCTGTGTTGGCTACCTGCCTTACCTTCACACATCTTGTCTTGACTTTGTTCGAAAGCAAAATAAGTATATACTATATTATATCTGTTAAATTCACACTTTAATTTCCTACACACATGGTCCTTAATCTCAATAATCAATATCAAATTGATAAATGTTGTTATTTTTGTGAATGTGTGAATAAGTTTTCCGAAAATGTTGGCGCTGCCCCCCAAAGGGAGGCTGCAGGGAACTTTATACCTTTAAAACATGTCACACGAGAGTCGAAACTCAAGTGGTGGATATTTTGAGGAGTGTTCTGGAACAATATCGGGGATGAGCCAGTTGTGTTGCCCCCTCGATTGCCAACAATGACTCCGCCCTAAATCCCATACCAATTTTTCACCACAAGAGTAAAATCCCCAAGACTCGTAAGTCAGTGTTCTTGATAATGAGTATTGGTGTTTATGTCTGCAAACAATTAAATGACATGCAACTTACCACACTCTGTGAGTCCATCTGTAGCAGTCTATTACAACTGTTCCCCACTGTGGCTGTCATATACGGCCAGGTGATGATATAATATATACAGTAAAACCTGTCCTTGTGGACACCTGTCTACTGTGGACATCTGCTTAATGCGGACAGTTTTGGTCAGTACCGAACATTTTAAAGTCATTTTCATATTGGTGATACCTGTCTACAGTGGATACCTGTCTATTGTGTATTACGGACACTTTTTGGGGTACCAAATGCAAAAACAACCTGTCTATTGCGGACACAATATATCAATGCCTTTCTTGCAACTTGTTATGTTCCAAGCCGTAATGCCTGAACAATGCCGTGCATGTTAAGCTGGAATCAAAGACTAATTAATCCACTGTTCAGTGGCCTGTAACACATAATAAGTTCACTCAGCCAAGCAGTTAGGCTGCAATGCCTCAATGAACATGCCAGGTGTTTCTGAGCACTGGTGTCCTGTTGAGTGAGGTTGCTCACACTTTCTCTGTCAATCAAACATTAAGTTCCATAGATCAATCATTAAGCCTAAAACAAAGGACCCACTGAGACTCATGTGACGTTATCCACAATTTGTAACAATGGCACATACAGTTATCCTGCACTGAAAGGATAGGATATCCCTGTGGTATGTTTGTTGTTTGTTTCTTTTCTGTTAGTAAAAGAAATTACTCTCTTTAGCCTGGTAGGCCCATACATACACAATTTTTCCCTTAAAAGATAAAAGCTGTAAAATCCCAAGTTTAGATGAGTTTGAGTAAAGTGTCAGGGGCATAAAGTACGAAAACTGAGAGCAAATGCTGTATGATCACTTGTGCAAAAAGGCTTTACAGAGTTAACACTCAATATCCAGAGTCCCATTTCATTTTTGTGCAAGTTTGTAGCATTTAAAAGTCACCATGGCCTCCCCTAGGAATGCTAAGAGGAATGAGTTAACAATGAAAGACAAATTTGCAGTGGTAAAACCTATTTTATGACAGTATATACAAGTTTATCTCCTTTGATACTAATGTACTCTGAGATCCCGAAAGTTCAGCTCCTGCCTATTGTGGACACCTGTCTATTGCGGACACTTTTGCCAGAACCACAGGTGTCCGCAATCGCACAGGTTTTACTGTATATATAAAATATAATCTGGTCCATTCCTGGATCATTGTTACGAAAACAATCATGTTAAACGTGATTTCAGTACAACCTTTATTTGAAGTGAAGCTCAGAGACGAAATCAATTTTCAACTTTAAAATGAATGGCACCAAATATGTGTCAGAAATAAACTGTACACAATTCACAAGGTTTTAAAAAAGGAAACGACTTTTGTACAAATTCTGAACAAAAAGAAAAATTATACAAAGAGCCTAAGTGCTTATAACTTACATCCAAATTATTAAAATATACCAAGATGTCACAGAATGTAGAAACCAGTACAAAAAAGCGAAATAACCCTAAAAAACACAATGGTGGCTCCGCAAAGATTTTAATTTACTTGCAAAACCTCTGCAGATATATACATTTCAACTGCAACTAAATAGTTTGATTTCGAAATCATCTAATCTAGTTGTGATTCAGAACTCAAGAAACTCTTTTTTGGGTTGTTGTACTTTAATTTTGCTGGCAATAATTTACAGGTGCTACTGCCGGTATTTTGCTTTGTGAGGTCGGGTAGATATTTTGTACATTCATCATAATCATTAACCCATAGACGTTGCCAAGATGGCAGTTTAAGCATTTGTTGAATTAAGCTCGTCAAAAGCGACAGGCTTGTGTAAATGCAGGTTCCACCGTCTGCATTACAATACATCAACAGAAATCTAAAGCTGCCCTGAGCCATTAAGTTTGATAATTAGCTAGGTCGTCATAGTTAATCAAGGCCAAACAGCATGGGGATAAAAGAATTCCCGATCAAGAATGAAATGAAAACTTTGTAATCATTGTGAGGTCACAGTCATTTTCGGCAGTGTATTGCAAAACGAGGTGGGAGGTTTGTTTTGGACTCTCTTTAGAACTATCGCTAAATTCTTGTTTAGTACTACTTCAATGAAATCTTGATTTTGATTACTTTCGTTTAAAATATAACTGAGTTGTTCACCAGCATGCATTTATTCTTTTGTTGACATTCTCTCAGGTCTTCCCTTGTGCGATATTTTACATGCAGAAGTAGGACTCAAAATCGTTTGACGAATTGCGCCTCATTTGCATATTGAAATGCTTAAAAGAACCCACCAACTGTGCTTTAAAGCGAGCACTTTGTTAAGTCTTGAATCGGTGGTCCAAGTCAAGATACTGTTTTCAAATTGCAGTAATACACGATGACCTTTGTTTTATCGTGTAACTTGAGGAAATTAGTCATTAATACAAGGTAACCTAGAACATAAGTTTTGCTGCTGATAAAAGAACTTAGAGGACATTCGCAGGTTTAATTGAGTTAAAAGGTGGCAGTTGCTTGCCTCGCGCCCTGATTGCAGATATTTTCAACGTAATATCACCTGTTTCAGAATCATCAGGGTTCCTGGCAGGATTCATTTGCTCGATCTATTTCTGCCAAAGCTACTGCTACCCCCCTCCCACAAATATCAGTTTCTTCATGCACTAACTATTTAATGGAGCACAGTCTATCTGGTATGTAACCTTTTTCCTTTGATACAATAATATCTTGGCTGGAAGGTTTGTCGGCCTTGATAAAGCTTTCCTCCTTTTGTTGCAGATTCCATGAAGTTCTGTTGCTCTGTATTGCACAAAAGAACTAATTTTGTGTCTGTCGCTTTAAATCACGCAACCCAACTCCATTGTGGTAAACTAAAGTACTTAGCGGATCCAACCCATAAAACCGCATGCAGGTTTTTCTAAAATTCTAAAAAAAAAAAAAAAAAAAAAAATGTCAGGTAATAAAATACCAGACATTGTCATGCAAAGTATGAGAAATTAAGTGTGTGCGTGGACAATGGTCTGGTACATGCTCGCTTAATTCAATTCATTCGACAATTTTAAAACTTTCAAACTTACCAATTTGCGTCGATTTTTAATTCAACGGAAGCCATACCGGGAACACTCACGGATATAGTCCTTGCTTTCTATCGACTTGCTAAATGTATCCCCCTAAGTGCAGAAATCTCGAAGTATGCTGCCCTCTACTGAATACTTAGAACATTCCATAATTAAAGCAAAGGGATACATTCATACGAGACGAAATCTCGCCTACCTCAACCCTTCTAACAGAGCCCTTTCACTAAGAGCGCATATCCCTGACCACATTTCCGCTGCTGCTTCACAACGAATGGAGAAGAGTAGCTTCTCAAGGGAAAAAACCCAGCTTCTCGATCCCTCTAAAACTAAAAATACTCTAACCTGGCCAATTTCCAGACAATTAGATGTATAAAACATGATTTTGCCTCCGACGAGAAGACGTTTCAGCAGAAAGTCGTCATGTCAGGAATTCTGGCCGACACTCAAGTCAGGTCGGGTATTTCTGTGCCAGCGAAAAGTCAGCTTTTTTCGCCCTTAGACGTGGATCTATGTAAGGGAACCATAAGGGACTTTCTGAGTCCAGCTGTAATATCCTCCGATTTTCTGAATTCATTAATTTTAAGTATGTAGTTACATTAACTTTGACCAATTCTTGACTTTTTGAAGATGCTTCAGTCTGACCAACAATGTCAACTAGTGGTCTTTTTCCTAATTTTGAAGAAAGCGCGTAATTTGTTCTATTTATGTATTTTTTTCAAGCATTGAAACGAAGAAATCATATATTTTAGAAATCATTTCAGTTCTTTAATGAAATCCTCCCAAAATGTAATATTTGCTATAGATGAAGTTATCACGCTGTATTTAGCGCTAGGTATTATCTAGAGCAGCCCTCTAGTAGGTTGGTTTAATCTTATATATAAATATTGTGTATTGGTGACAGAAATAGTATTAGAAACTTTAACCAGATCACTACTAAACTGACACAGCTCAAACTCCTTGAACATTTGTAAAACTGTTTGACACACTTGTTTTAATGTAGCTCACAACCTCGCTTGATGCCAGCAACACTATGTTATTTATTCCATACACAACTTTCCAAACGTTTTCTGGGTGTAATCCCAGAAACACCCAAAAGATCATACATATTACATTTGCTAATTGTGCAAGATTCAACGGAACCCCAACCTGAAAGAAACACAAAACCCCCAAAGTAACTGCCACAACACTGACAAATCACAACACAATGATATTTGTACAACGTGCAACCCCACAAGGTTACAGCGACGAGCAATCCAAGTCGACCCTGGATATTTTGGAAAGTTCGTTTTTGTTGTGTTGTCGACTGTTCAACAAGTGAAGGTGCTTCGAAATGCAGGGACTTTTATAATGTATCTGGAACATTCCTAAATGAAAGTAAAGGGACGAAAAGTGGTTGTTGGGCTCGACAATCAGTACATAATCCAATGAAATCACTCTTACCTCATACCCCCTCTAACAAAGTCGCTCCAATAAGATGACCTATCCGCGTGTGCCGTGTAAGGAATGCAGAAGAGAAACGAAAAGAGACCGAAAATCTGGCAGCTTCTCAAACCTTCGTTTTTGATCGGTGCCCATATATATCTGAGCTAATTATTTCCAAGTAAGTGATGAAGGTTACGAATAATCCCTGGGTAATGCAACTTATACATTTGAACATTCAATTATCCTGAGACTACCCGTTTCTTATATACATACACACGATACAACTATAGCAAATGTTGGGATTGTACGTGCCTCTCACAAACTCCATCCAATGAGATTGTGTATCCACCTCTACCAAATTTGCTAAGAAATGCAGAAAAGAAACGAAAAAATAAATTAATAAAAATAAATGGCAGCTCCACAACGCTTCGTTTTTGATCCACGTCTGCATATATCTGTGCTAACTATTTCCGAGTAAACGATTATGAATAAAAGCTAAGTAATGCAAATTGTGCATTTGAACCTATAATTTTCCTGAGACTAGCTGTTTCATACATATACATGAGAAAATTACCGCTGAAGTTGGGAATTGTACGTGGCGAAAACTGGTAAGGAACTTAGGGCGGAGTCGGCGTTGTTAATCGAGGGGACGACATAACTGACTCGTCCCCGCTATAGTTCCCCCAAAACCCCTCGACATATCCAACACGATGTTCGTGTGACCTTCTTACATTCATAAGAGCTACTGATATGATGGAACAGCAAAGCATTTTTTCGGTGAAACAGATTTTATAAAAATCTACAGAATACAACACGTGAGCGGTAAAAACAATATATGTTTAACAGATTAACTGAAAAGCAAACAAGCTTGAAAGTGAAGAGTGCCACTACACTGTATTTAATGTTGTTACCGCAGTTATATTTCATGTATTGTGTTCCCAATACAGTGTCTTTCTCTGCATGTTATATATGTCCAACAGACAAAAATGAAAAAATGTGTTAAACCAAGGTGACAATGTACTAGATATCAAATTTTGTGGTGGCCCAGAAATAGTCTTGAAGTTGCTAAATGCAATGCGTATACAAGTAGAAGCAAGAAATATGATCAAGGTGGAGAAAAATTCAACCGTATTTTAATTGCAACTTACAAGACCAGGAACTTGCCAATTTATGAGACAACCATGAGTATGCGTCATAAAAGGCACTAAGGTGACCCGTGAAGTCGCTAAATGTAATGCGTATACAAGTGGAGGTAAGAAATATGATCAAGGTGAAGAAAAGTTCAACCTTATTTTCATTGAGACTGACAAGACCAGGAACTTGTACCGTATGAAGCACCAAGGAGATACATTTTTGGCAAGGTAATATAAGGACAGAGTGTGTTAAATATAGTCTTCAACATCAGTTTTGCCTGGAAAGCTAAAGCAGGTTGTCTAACTGCCATTAATATTCTGCACATTAAGGAAATAATCGTTATTATCAACGATTCATTGGTTTTAACATCCAAAAGCAATGCGTCATATTGTAATCAACAGATACTATGTTGCAATAAACCTTCTACCAATTTGAATCAATGTTGCGTGATATGAAACGAGAGCAAAACATTTTGATGAAACAAATAAATAAGAAAACTAAAATATCTACAAAATAAAACGTGATCTGTAAAGACAAAGGATGTATGATATGCATGGTTGAAAGACAAAGATAAAAGTTTGTGTTAAACAAGGTGAAAATGTAGCAAATTGAAAAGAAGCAAAGAAAGGAAATCACGACCTAAGAAGCACGAGGGTCTATGTCAGAGCAGACATGTAAAAGGAGTATTGCATTTATGTCAAATAAATGCAGTGTCGAGTATATATATATATATAAAGTGTAAGTTGTCGGTATTTCTGTTCCTTGGCAGTGTACATATTACAAATGAATGAACCTTTACTGCTACACCTCAGATACAAAAGTGGAGGAATTTTGCTTGAAAAGCACAAACCGAATACAATACAGTATATGGTATACACAACTTACATATGTGTGGATAGTAGCATTACAAAAATGCAGTCATAAATAGTTGTTGAAATTATTCACAAGAGCATCTAATTCCAACCGTGTAGTTCCTATTTTTTCACAAGAAGTATAATTTCGTTATCTCTTTACAATTCATCAATATATTAAAGTTCCTTTTCAAATTTTTGTTTTCGACATTTACAAACTTAAATTGACATTCCCACAATTCAAATGAGGTGGATCATTGTTTTCTAAAAATCAAATAGAAAATGTAAAATGTTCATTGGCCTAAGATGGTACGATCATTTACAACAATATCTATGATAGTATCCGTCGTGCTGATGACTTTTAGACCTTTAAATTGAAGTATACAAATGTTTTTATTGTTTAAATTGTGGCCAATAATTTTAGTTGTGTCACACCAGTGGACTCATCTTAAATATGTGATCAGCAGCTCCTGATGTTTACATTCATGTATAGATCATGAATTCAAAACTGAACTTTTCACAAGTATTTTATAGAGAGGAATCATGCGTTTTACAGTATACAACATTTATTGAAAATAATCTTTATTCACAAGAGTTACAATAATCGGTCCTCAATGTGTCTATACATCCCCAAGGACACATAATAGCACAATAGTACAAAATATTACTGATTCTCCCTCCTTTTTGCTATATGTCACTAATTTTTATGATATTAAATACCCGGGGATCCGGACTTGAGTATTGGGTTGCCATACGCACAAATGCGGGCGGACTGCGGCACTTCAAGACATGCTCAAGGAAGGCCATACATAATTCCCTGATAACTGGTGGTGATACTTTCGTTAATTCATCAGTGAAGGGAACTTATTTTGGGCTCCACGAGATTAACCACTCTACTATATAAAACCCTAATCAGGAACTGGGATGACAACCTATGGCAACTGATGGGAGGACGTCCCGAGTTATTAAAGGCTTTTGGCGGTCTCAATCCCCCGTGTTTCAGTACCCCCATCTACATATACTACTGTCATGAATGTATTACTTTACATGAATATTGAAACGACTTGTAATCAACCAAGGTAAAGAGGAATTAAAACATCTGGTTTCATTCAGTTGCCAGTCTTTGACGATATAGGAAAATGCAAAACATTTACTTGAACATAAGGAATGAAATCGCGATTTGTTAAATTTTATATAAAACTTGCTGCTGCAAAAGATATTCATCCTCATCAAATAGAGCAAAGTAAGTAGAAAGGCGGCTTTGGTATGTTTATTGAAACTATTACAGTTAAGATAGTAAGTCATGTTTTGAAAGTACTTTAACGACCGTCTGCCTTTGTAACTCGATCAACGAACACTGAAGCTAGCAAAATATTATGATAACGATCACCCACAGATCTATTAACGAGAGGTCCATGGATCATCAAACAACCGCGGCTATGCTGTTTCACCCAAAAATTGTGGCTATGAAGCTATGCGGTTTCCGTGGCGCAAGTTAACCCTCCAGATAAGCTGAAATTAAATGCTGTGTTTCCTGCAAAATAATTGCACAATACGGCCACTTTCTCGAAAAAAAACTTTTAACCGGGACTACACTGTTTAACTGGAAAACAGTGTCTATGCAGCTATGCTGTGTCCCTAGCCCAAGTTACCCATCCAGAAAAGCTGAATTCAATGCTGTGTTTGAGCTGACTTCACTGGCACACAAGAGTCACTTTCTCGACAAAATGTTTCAGTCAGGGTCAATCAATTTTTATTAGTGAAGGGCCGCTTGAAACTATTATTTTTTTCATGTTTCATTCTTTTTATGAACGGGGGTTTGGTACAGTTGGTATGTGCGTTTCCCATTTTCGGCTAAGTGATTGATGCCAAAGGTTGTTGGTGCCCGATCCGGCTGTTCTATGGTCACAAAACATATAACATTCATTTAGGGTTGCGCCTTTTCAGAAGGGTGCGGTCGGGTTACCCTAACCACATATGTAGTTTAGTAAGGCCTTTGGTAACTTGGATTTTGTTAAAACATGTTTAAAATATGTGTTCTTTCCCCTTTTACACATTAATTCCTTTGACGTCAGTTTAAGTTGTTACCTGAGTACATCCGAAGGCACTTGTAATATATAAAAGTATAACCGTCATGTATTTACACACACACACACACACACACAGACACACAAACAAACACACACACACACATATGTGTATATATATATATATATATATATATATATATATATATATATATATATATATATATATATATATATTTATATTATTGTGTGTGTGTGAGAGAGAGAGAGGGAGAGAGAGAGAGCATGCAATACAATAAATGTTAATCTATTTGATATATTGTATGAGATCCTAGTAATCTGGTCTAAAGATAAACATCTGCACCTGATATTACATGCTCATATTAAGGCTTACTTTTTCAGTGATGGTACTCATTGAGAATGCAGAATATATTATAGGATGGATGGATTCAACTTTCATAAAGGGATTTTTTAACATGAGATACAGTAGCATCCCGATAAATCTCACTTATGGCGTCAAAATAGCAACCCTGGTTGCTTTGGGAAAAATCTCACTGAATTTAAATTGTTTCAATGGACATTAGTTGCCATATTCAAGGTTACGAATCAAGGATTTTTAAAACCATAATTAAAAAAAAAAAAATTAAAGCAAAAATGTGTTTCTAAAATTCATACGAAAATTGGAGGATTCTCTGCAGAAGTACGTTGCCGATGTACATGGACATACAAATATATTATTTTCTTGTAGATAGATACTGTTTCTTGACATCAAGCATTGTTCCTGTGCGTGGAATTTTTTTTTGGAATTAAATTGGACTTAAAATACTGTGTTCCTAGAATTCTTCGCACATTTTGAACAACTGAAAGTTGCTTATTCTGTGTAAGGTCTACTGGGTATCTTTCAAAGTAGCAGAACTGGGAACTAATTCAACACACTAACAATTCGCTGTTAACCTATATCTTATCACACAGAGGAGGTCTCAGCCATTTAAATTGCATAGGTGTAGGTCATAGTTCCGTAAGGTGATGCACACTGGCATTTCATACTATTCTGCATGCTTTATGCGATTCGAAAAATAGAGCTTAATATCAGTTGTGTCTCGTCATTATCACTATGAATAGTTATCTACGTTCCTTTTCCAAGAATCACTGTGTATTTTGCATATCTTATTGTTGGTGTAACATTGTCTGCACCTATATTGTTGCATTAAGTTTGTAAGTGTGAACTATGTGATTTCTTTATGTCCTCTCTTGTTTGTCCCTACTATTTTAAGACAAATGTTTTTTTCTCGACATTTCTGATACACAGCTGCATTTTAGAAATGTTTTTTTTTTTTAACGTGAAACATTATATAAATTAGGGTTTTACTATGGTACATGAATTCAATAGGTTCCATGTAGCAACTAGTAATCTGACTTGTACAAAATTAGATAAATGGAAACTTAAAATTATGCAATATAGTATGGACTTTTGGCTACACTTTTGACCACTATGTATGCAAATAGTCTGATAATATTTTTACAACTGTCCTTGCAAACATTTTGATAATTTTGAATGCTTCTTTTGTCACTGCCCTTTACTTTATACAGACCTTGTCTTTGTGACCCTCAATCGAGATAGCAAATGTGAATGTGATGACCTTCTCTGTTATCCCAGATTACACATTGTCTACCATTTAACACACAGATTTTTGTTCCAGATTGAATTCCAACTAGAGGTCTTGCCTTTTACTTACTGTGGACAAACTGGCTATAGTCTTTTT
Organism: Hermodice carunculata; assembly: GCA_964020975.1. Classification (NCBI taxonomy): domain Eukaryota; kingdom Metazoa; phylum Annelida; class Polychaeta; order Eunicida; family Amphinomidae; genus Hermodice; species Hermodice carunculata. The sequence goes on from OZ026625.1 coordinate 58,603,813, forward strand.
TCTTGAATTCTACAGAAAGAAGAGTATGTGTAATTTACAGTGATAAAATAGTTTGACAGTAAGCGTTCTATCATTCTCACTTTGTATATTTTACACAAAGAGCAAGCTTGAAATTGGCCCCTGTGTATAATTGAGAACGCACACGTACACATACAGTATATATAAGTGATGATTTTAGCATTAATCAACCAATATATGTGTATCAGTGAACTAACAGGTTGACAGGTATATATGATAACACATATAGACAATGACTGAGAGATTACCAAGTTCACAAATTATGAAAAGGATATGGCATTTTGACATAGTTTTAATATGTGATAGCGGAGAATTCGGATACACAAAGAAAACTAAACAGATTTTAAAGGCATGTTAAGGGTGAAAACGAGACAGAAGTTATATCATGTCCACTTTCAACGTACATGTCATAATCATAATTAGATTATGTCTACACATAGTTTTAAACATGTGCTCATACAAATGGTCTTTTGGCACTCATGAGGAGTTCACCTGCTGTTACAAACGCAATATTATGGCATCATATTTGAGGCAAACAGGAAAAAAATCAATATTTCTGATTTATTTCCCATTCTCCTATGCAAAAGACATAGAATTCCGTGTCATGGGAATGGATTGAAACTGCGCGAGTTTTAAAACCGTTCACTGCGAGCCTTTGGCGAGCAGTGAACGGTTTAAAATGAGTGCTGTCTAAATCCATTCACCATGACACGGCCATGTGGATTTTTTTCTCCCATAGAGCATTAAATATTATGTTTTTGTGGAAAAACCCACTTCGTTTAGCGTGCTTGCAGCAGCCAACTCCATTTTGTTCACTTTCAACATTGCGTTGCTTAGGTACGTCACTCAAGAAGGAAAGATCAGTTACCCTTTTCTATATTACGTAATCTGCTTGGCTTACAAATAAAACAATAACCAATAGGAATCTCACTTTTATTTCATTTCGGTCATAAAATCGTTCCACACATATGTTGGGAACGATTTTGTTTCTACATGGGTAACTATGGCAGAAACTACGGTTCATCCAAACTTTAACCTACAATTTGGTTCAGTAACCATATTGGTGTCTATTGATAATTTTTTCTTTACAACAGCATGGATATTTACTGGGCTTTTCCGTTTAAGGATAAGCTCAGATTTAAGTGCATCTTCTACAAAATCTAGAATAAACAAATTATATATCATATTTTCCCCCATAAAGTATACATTTCTGAAAAGTAATCTTGTCACAGAATCAAATCACACTACTGTGAATTACCAAACTGGGCCAAACAGACAGTTAGCATAAATTTTGCGTTAATTTTTTTAAAGTTTCAATGTGTCGCTAATACGGTATCGTCATCTTGTGTGGAAACGATAGTAAAGTTTTTTATCAGCTATGATTTGTTCAAAAAGATTATGAGGATTAATATGCGTTTTGTGACAAAATATAGTAGTCTTGAGTGTTTTTGACGACTGTTTCGATGAATGCATCATGAATTATCGCCCGCTGCCAGTTAAATTCATCGCAAACTATGACAGTTCAAAACCAGCAAACATGAGGCTGGATGATTACTGTAGACCTCTGTACCTGTGAATAATGCACATCAGGATATTATGAAAATAAATTTGGCGCTTACTGTGTGGATTAACCACGGGGAACTACTGTAGATCAGGGTCTCGGTAAGTAAACCGTTGTAAATGCCGACTCCTGGGGGCGGGGCTTAGTGGCATGAGACGTCAATGTGCAAAGCCAAACCATAACACTCAGACAAGGATGGAAAAAGTCGTGCAAAGTTCACCTTTTGGAATTAAGACTGATGAATTATATGCATACTTTATATACGTGCTTATACGGGTTTGCGTGTACATATTATGCAGATATGGTTAAGTTTAATATGTTGGAAGGAGAGGGGAACTTGGTTAAAAACTAGAGAATTTACACATGGTTTGTGTGAGATGTAGGTCAAAGAGCCGGGGGAGCCAGAAAGGATTTGCGGCTTCAGTGCCCTGACAAAGTGATAACTTTTAGGTTAAAAGTTGGAGCTACGGCTTATGACAGAAGTCCTACACACACGTTGTGTTTCATACTATGGCGGCAGAATGTGTTGCTAAAAGGCATGATCTAGGAAGGCTATTCAAATTGGGAACATAAGACTATTAGTTTCTCATGTCTATACTTCCCACGGATCAATCTTAAATGCTGTTACTTCTGCCAGCATGCAGCGCTGACCATTTATTAGAAGGACGTAAACTACTTGACATCACTTGTAAATAATTTCTTTGGTTATGCAGCAGTACAAAGCGGCATTCAGCGGCGGTCATGGGTCGTCAGCAGTAGCCAGGAGTATCCACTGTCTGTCACTAAACACTGGGAATTCCTAGGCCAATTGAAGCTTTAGCAGCTTGGTTATGGCAAAGAGTGGTGGCAGTAGACACCAGAACTTGGTGGTAAACGGCAGCAGGTCCTAACTGACTCTGCCCTCTACTGCTCACTTCGTAGTCTACCGCTGGTTACAGCTTTTTCAAAGGTATATAGCCGCATGCTCAACGTATTTAATGTGATGATGCAGGTCATATCGACTGATTCACCAGTCCAAAGGGTATTTTGTCGACTTATGACGCTGTAGTTGTAGGGGCTAGGACTTTGAAATTAAGCGCCATGACGTACCTTTACCTAGGTCTGAATTCCGTAAGGGTGACCATGACCTAATTCGTGCGGTTACATGCCTACGTTGCTCCCTTTTCTGTTGGGATTATTACTCACGAACTGTTTTATATTAAAATCTTGATAATAAAAACAATATTGGTCATCTGTGTCGATTAAACAAAAAGTATAAATAGGCGGTCTGACATCTAATTCCAAAGGTCGAAACTTTGTTTGTTAGGTAAACTTGTATGATAACTTGGTCATTATGTGAACTGGAGCTTGCGTATGGTATGTGCAGCTGCTTTTATAAAGCAAACAAAAGATTCTACAAGTGAAACCTTGATCAGGACCTCAGAGATTTCATTTTCTCGTCCAAAATGTTTAAGTTAGGGGTTTGTATTGCACATGGTGATATTCCTCACAAGGACAGGTTTTTATTGTATTTTGTTGGATTGACCCACTTCATGCTGTCTTGGGATAATATCGATTTGCGTTTCGGGACTATAAGAGATCTACAAAGAATACCACAAACTACATATGTCAGTTTTTCTGACCACTTATTCAATGAAAACAAGTTTAAACCGTATCTCTGGGCCTTGTGTGCTCAAAAGACGTCATATTATAGTGAATATCTATATCTAAATTCCTTTATAATTTAAGTTCACTATAAACATGTTTGAATCTCCCACCATGCAATAGCGCGTTGACAGGGGCCGAGTTTTGTTGATTACTTTGGCATGGCAACTGGTTAGGGGTATAACTACGGTAATTGTTAACAACAGGAAAGAGAGAGAGAGAGAGAGAGAGAGAGAGAGAGAGAGAGAGAGAGAGAGAGAGAGAGAGAGAGAGAGAGAGAGAGAGAGAGAGAGAGAGAGAGAGAGAGAGAGAGAGAGAGAGAGAGAGTTGAAATAGGGGACTCTACAGAAGACAGCTTTACCCAGTTTGTGTATGCATTAGTCCTCTGGCACTCTATATTATGTACCAGGGCTAATAAAAGTTGGAAATGGAAGACCTGCATATCTGATCTCACAGTTTCTATTGACACTTCAATAGTGTGGTTGGAGAATCCACTGATGGAACTTTTCAGCTTGCGTCATCCTGGTGCCTATGAGGAAGTCAAACCCAACATATTGCCAAGTGGTTACCAGGTCACAAACAACAGCAGTGCCAGTCATAGCAGAAGTGCAGACCATGGCCTGAAAGAAATTTCTATACAGAACTTCTATGGAACAACAGATCCAACAACATGGATCATGAAATATGAAGCCATGGCAATGGCAAGCATTCGGGCAGAATAATAGCTATGATTATGCTTTCTGGAGTTTATGAATGGACAGGCAGAAAAGTAGATGTCCTCACTCAGTTGTACACTATAAGGTGATTATGAAAAAACTGACAAAAATCACTAATTTACCGTTTGCGACTCTTGGAAGATGCAGGCTTGACATGTTAGGACAATTTAACCAGAGAAGACAACAGCAGAAGGAGTCTGTGTAGGACAATATTGAAGAAATGCAGTGGATGGGAAATCTCTGGACAAAAAGGAGCAAGATATTTGCAATCAATTCAATTTCAGTATCATGTAGGCCTTCAATCAGGCAATTAGTTCTCACAAAGAACCTAAGCCTGCTGAAGAGGTGGTTAATTATGGGAAAATGGTGCAAATGGACTCTCAGAATGGTGCTTCTGATGTAACTCCATAAAATGTAACAGCTTAGACTAGAGCTGGAACAATAGAGCAAGAACAGGAAGTATATGGAGGACAGATTTCTGCATCAGGTATGTGAGCTTGATAAATTTAAGGGTTCACAAAATGGTTCTAGGAACAGATCTCAAAATTCTATTAGGCAAGCGCAAAATTATCAATGAAACAGGGGAAATCATTTTCAGCAAAATCAAGGGAGTCCAAGACAACAGAATGCTTAAACTTAGTCAGGAGTGGGTGGGACCATACAGGATCCTTCAAGTCCATGATAAGTTTACTTACACTTTAGAAAGGTGTGAAGATGTTGGACAGGTAATATCCAGGGTACATGCGAATAGACTTAGACCCTTCCATGACCCTTCAACTAGGCCTACTAATCAGAGTGTAGTCAGTGGCTCAGAAGAGCTAAATCCAGAAGAGATTGAACCGGAAAACTCGAGTGTCTCACGTATTCCTTCAGAAAATAGGGAAGACTTCAAATGCAATGTTGAGAAAATATATAAGATGTCGTTACAGAAAAGGGCACAAGCAATACAGAGTCAAATACAGAGCTATAAGCAACACTGAGTGGGTCCTTGAAGAAAAAATGTTTACAAAGGTCTCAAAGATGCATTCCATGTAGACTTGCTCAAGTCTCACTGGACTGTCTTCCCTATTTTATTTAAAATCAAATTCATTGCCAAATTAAATTCTAAGTAAACACATGTCGTAGCTTTACCTCGCTGATTGGCGTGGAACGTGTATATAACCAGATAACATTGACTCCAGATGATTAGCGCCGGGCGGTCTACACTGTGTTTCTTATCACACAGACAAGCGAGCGGTCATAACACACTCCTCTTCAGAAGCTGTTAATTGAGCTACTGTGTAATGAAGGATTAATTGCAGTGCACCGCATCAGGCAAAGGGCGTCCAGTGAGACTTGTCAAACTTGCCGGCTTGTCGCTGCTATGAATTATTCATGAGCAGTCAAGCACGTGACAGATTCAAGGCCGTCTCAAATTCCTTGTGTTGACTGTTGTTTATTTAAATGCAAGCATGCACATTTTATTGTAGAGAAACGTCAGTTCTTGCCGATGGCTATTTCGAGCGGCGTTAAAATGAATATTTCCCTTCTACGATGATTTAAACCAATGATCGGTGACAATTTAAATGATGTAACTTTGCAAAACTGCGCAAAAATAGGGTGATTTCATCGTCTCTATCTCGATTTTTTTGTCTCCGCGCCATGTTTATATCGTTAGAATGCTCAGAACCTTGTCTATTTTAACAACAAGCTCTCCCATTGGCTGAAACAAAAGTATTTTAGCGGGAACACCTTCAAAACGGCTTCTATTTCAAACGGATGCGTCGTTATTTTAGTCGGAAACTACAAGGGCCCAGAATCGATCACATAGTGTTCGCTGTCTAGTCAAAAAGTTTTTCCATCGCTGTTTCGTTCGGTAGAACTCGCTGCCTCGTGTTGTGAAGTCTGGCTTGAAAGATGGGTGAAATTTGTGTGAACACAAGTGGTTTAAACATATTTTATTCGTAGAATACAATTGGGAAGGAGGGCAGAGTGACAAGTGACGATTACGAGCAATTTATTAAAGCAAGGAACAAAATTTAACGCTGTAAATTGGTGAGAATGATAACATATACTACCACTGTACCAGTCTTTGCGTACAATAGAGTAGAGGGTCCAATTTTTTACGGAAAGAGAGTTAAATACGCCAGCCGCAGGTAAACATGGCTCGGATGAAAATACCGCTGCCGCATGTTTATCATGCTGACAGTTTGTCAGTAACTGCGATAAAGTCTATTTATGGACTATTTACTGCAGCAACAAGCTCTACTACTATAGTTGAATGGCAATTATAACACACTACCGATCTTTAGAAAAAAAATAAAAGAGGAACCATCGTTCGTGACGCTAATCAAGTAAAATGCACGGACCGGTACCCATGCAATTGTATTCACACACGTTTGACCGCTTTGATCAAATCGTGATTGAGATCGATATATTTCCATTGTAGGGTGTAGGGCAAGAGTTTTTGTTTAAATTGACAAAAGAGCCACATAGAAATGTAGAGGTCTTACTCAACAAAATTTAAATCATGACGTGGATCATTTTGCATTAATGCAAAAATAAAAAAGTTGTGGCACTGATTTGACTTCTAAGATCCCTCGAAACCCCGGATGTTGTGACGTCACTCCCACCGAATTGATGCTAGTCCAGAGTGGGCTTGTGCAAGTTTGACAAGTCCCTGGTGTCGGCAGCCGGAGGGAGACGGTCAGCTTTGTCTCGCTTGAGTGGTCAGTGACAAGCCATGCATTCATCAAAGGCCACTTTCCACTCGCAATGATAATGGGATTAGAACTGACCAGGACTCAATAGCTGCTACTGTTGAAATCGACAAGGCGGCAGTGTCGACCACTTAAAAACAAATATAATAATAATAGAAGGACCTACTTAATAACACCGTGTAGTTGGCATAATATTATTCTGTTAACTTTGTGGAGGGGAAAATGTATCGCACTTCTGGGTGGGACCGCGGGATGGGAAAATAGGGACATGTACCAGGGACTTGTGCAAGTCTACATTCCATGATAAATATACACTTACTGGGAAAAGACTCAAGGTCCAGGGGAAAAGGGAGAAAAGTGGACAAAATAATGCAGCTTTGTTTTAAATGTAAAGAAAGGAATGTTAAAATAAAAAAGTCAAGAAATCTTGAGGTTCTTTGGCTTGTTTATATTACCAAGTGCACTGGTTAATATAAAGCAACTATAGGCTTCTTGGATAGCTTCATCACGGTTCATTTCATCCATTTCATGTGTGTCTAAGAAGTTTCTCAATGGAATCACTGAGAATTCTACTGCAAAATTTCTATAGCCATGTTATGTTTTATTTCAGGTCAAAATTTTTCTAGGAGTTATTCAGGACTAAATGTTGTTGAGTACTCATGTATTTTTATCAGGTTTACTTTTAAATACATTAATTGCATCACTATCATGATTTCTCTTCCTAAAGGAATGGTACCGGATCAACAAAACCCCAAGAGGTAGTCTGCAAATATATTAGTCATAGGCCTCATATGGAAGGTTTAACAAAAACAGAATGGTTGTAAGCAAAAAATCTACCAAAAGGATAATAGTCTCATTATCTGAATACTGTCATGTTTGAATGATATTTTATTTCCATGAGATTTGACCTTGATTGGTCTTAATTCATAGCAATGTATTTAATTCAATATGTCCTCTCAGCATTGCTTTGTTCTTTTATATGATGGATAATTAGGGTGTATTTTTGTATCCCTACTGGTTGTCCTAATCGTATATGTATATTTTATGCTTGTGCCTGTGTCAATGGGCACTCAAACAAAAGGTACGTGAAATCTCCACATCATGACTCTGTAGGCAGTGGTCATTCATTATGTAGTCTAGTTTATAGTCATGTGATGATCAGAGCTTTGAACCCGATCTTATGAGCTCTAATGTTGTTATTCTTTTTATCATAATGATGCTCAGATTTGAGTAAGCAAAAAGGATTAATATAAATCTTTAACTTGACATGGATTTTATTTGGAGCTTCCCGATTATGTTTGCATACTAATTGTATATTTGGTATGTAGTTCTTTTATTTTCTCTATTTTTTTTCTGTGACACAATGGATATATGGGTCACAATATTTGCATCTTAGAGGCCTGCTGTACTTAGCAGTTTTATGATTATGTAGTCATGTGCCCAGTAGTGGACATCACCTAAACGTCGCAGGTAGCACAACTTCAGTCTTAATATATTTTGTCTAAATTTACAGCGGTTCTTAACTATATCCCTCATTTACTGCACAAATTCTCAGTTCAACACCTGTCCCGCTTCTGTAGTGAAATTAATTTTCAGTCAGTACAACAGATTTTTGTATGTTCATAGAGCAAAATAATATTACCTCTCACTTAAGAAAAATCAAAAGAGATCTGAGAATATACCATGTACTTGTGAATCTGTGTGTAAGTGTAAGTGTATGGGTTAAATGATGCAGAAATATATCATGATGATACTTGAACATCCATATTATCTAATATATGCTGTGGAATCATCGCCATTATGTGGACTGAAAGCCTTGTAGACAACTGTGATTTCATCTACGATATTATGTGTGCTTCTTGAAATTGTGATGAGCCCCTTTGAGCTCATCATGGCCATGCTGACAACCATAGCCTCAGCAACAAACAAGGAACATTTACCAAATGATGATCAACAGCAAACCATTACTTTCGTCTTAAACAGTATGGTGTCTAAAATGTGGCACATAACTACCAAGGCTTGTTTTGTCATAACTTAATATCATGAAGCATTCTACTACCATGTGTGGGCAACACATACACATTCAGCCAAGCACCAAGAGAGATGTCCGGGTACATCATGTGCATGCATCACAGAATGGAAATTTCAGTTGTGTTGGATTAAAATGAGGAAATGTGCACTCCTTCCTCGTTGACATGAACATATGAACTAAACACAAAGAAATGAACAGTTTATGTACACAGCAATTATAGGATGGAAACTGTTATCTATTTTTTTCAGCCTTACAAACAAGTAACCCAAGGGAAGAATCTTAACGTGAATATTAAGGCTCATGTACACTGTAAGGTGTTTGCAACCTGCTGAAGCTTACTGGACATATATCCTTTCTTTAAAAAAAAACAAGAAAGAATAATGGACCTTTCTATTTGCCCTAGAAATACATTAATTGACTCAACCTTCATATTTTATTTCATTCATAATCATATCTTGATCATCTTTGATATTGCATTATAATTTTGCATGTGATAAGTATGTTTATTCAAAAAGTACTCAGTGCCACAGGACAGCCCCAGCTAATGTAGGGTTTTTATTATTTAGAAAGTCAGTGCTTAACTACATATATGTGGATTAATAATGTGTCTCAGCGAAAGCATAAAAAATTTAGGAAATATATTGTCTAAATATTATATTTGAGTAAGCAGCCTTCAGCAAATTGGTGAGGCCCAAATTACTGTATCGTGGGCATACAGCTGTTGATTTATTCCTCTTAGAAAAGTAGCATTTAATGTACATCTTCTTTCAAGAAGCATTACATTTATTTTACAACAGGTTGCGGAGCGACCTTAGTTCGCCAGGGACCCCATATTATAGTGAATATCTATGTCTGTGTAGATACATGTTGGCAGAAGAGTGTGGATATTATTTTTATTCTTATTAACTATTTCCATTACATATATATTAGAACAGTCCTACCTATAGTAAGGATTGCCAGCATAATTATTTGGGTCAAAAACAAGGTACAACGAGAGAAGTTGTCTTTGCGTGGCCTGTACACATAGCACTCTTATTGTGCATACCTGGTGACAACCTGGCCCAGCTAAGAAAAAGAATGGCCTGTCACCAGGGTCAGTTGATTAGTTGTCAAGTGCCAGAAATCACATCTTAAAGTGACATCTTTCTGTTCCCAATAGTTTATTTAAAACACAGTGAAAAAGTTATCCATAAAATATCAGTCAACTTGGTGAATATGCAAGTGACACTAAATTCCTTTATAATTTAAGTTCACTAGGAACATGTTGGCATTTCCCACCATGCTATAGCCTGCTGACAGGGGCAGAGTTTCGTTGATTACTTTGGCATGGCAACTGGTTAGCGGTATAAGTGCGGGTGTTGTTTACAACAGGAGTTGCAGAGTGAGAGAGAGATAGAAAAAGAGAGACAGAGAGAAAGAGAGAGACAGAAAGAGAGACAGAGGAAGAGAGAGAGAGAGAAAGAGAGAGAGTTGAAATAGGGGACTTGTTTGAAGACAGCTGTACCCAGTTTGTGTAAGCATTAGTCCTGTGGCACTCCATATTATGTACCAGGGCTAATAAAAGTCGGAAGTGGAAGACCTGCACATCTGGTTTGACAGTCTCTACTGACACTACAATAGTGTGTACTTATTTAAAAATCACTTACAGAAGCCCAGGCGTTTGGGATACTGTTAGGGTGGAAATAGTTATGTTCATATTGCTTGAAAAACAGTAAAGTAACAGTTGTATTTTCAAATTGTCAAGATCTGCTTCGGGAAGAGTTCGGAGCATATTTTGCAATATAAATCTGCCCAGAAATAAGCAAAATTTATATTTCAGACTTCCGAAAGACCGTCGGCCAGGTCAACTTGAGGTTGAACAGGTGCGTACCATTGGAAAGTTCTGCAAATGTGGTTTAAATGGTTTTGCCCATTAGAATTATTATTATTATTATTTTTTTTGTGGGGAGGGCTTGAAAAACTGGAAGACTTTTTGGTCAATTGCTTCTAAATTGCATAAGCAAATTTTTTTTGATCTGCTGCCTTTACTTTGTTTAATAGTTGGTGCTGCAATTTTCCGTCTGTTTAACGAATATTTGGATGATTTTGCAATTGTAACTTCCCCAAAACCATCTTTCCATTTGTGTTGAAAATTGTTTGGAATGTGCCTCACAATAGTGTCATATAAAGTTGGTCACTTAGTTATGATGCACCAGGACCTTGCTTTTTCATGTTGGGTTCAATTGGGTCCTTGCCAGTTAAAACATTCAAACAAGTTTTTTACAACGTAAGTCAGGATATATTTCAATGATACCCATGGACCTTCATTTCTTGACAGGTCGCGCTGTAATGATTTTGTTGAAATTTTGCGTGCTTTTGCTTTTTCTTGATGTCTCCTAAACTACAGAGTGGATAAAATTCCATGGAAACGTATTGGTTTAAACATATATTATATTTCAAAGTACACGAATAAAGTTTCACAGAAATAATATAACAATTTGGAAAAAGGGCTGAGCCCTATCCAAATCCCTCTTGCGGAGAAGAGACAGAGACAGGACATTACAAAACAAGACAAAAACATATTTGAGGATGACAGTCACAAGACCAGGACAGATAGAAGAGCTCATAGTCTTAAGTCTACATTGTAATACTGCCGTTTGCGTACATGTATAAATGAACTCAAACACTAATGACCTTGCTTAGCCTATCCCTGATGCTTTAAAACGTCCAGTGGCTGTAATGTTATCGTGGGTAGCGGATAAAATTAATTCATTATCGAGCAGAGAGCATGTACAAGAACCATACAATATTGTTTGTAGAGTAAATGGGGCGAGAGAAGCGATGGCAGAATGTTATGTTGATCGTAGTACAGTATATAGAGGGCATGCGAAAAAATAATGCCATGTATCTTCAATAGATGATCTGCAGCAGCACCTAGGTGTGTCAAGAACACCAATTTTATGTAAATGAGAATTTAGTTGGCTGGCACCTAGACGTAAGCGTGTGTGCTGAACCGATATAAATCTATTGCCAAAGTTATACAACTCAGAATACTTATACTTCGAGGAACTGGTTGGCATATCTTAGACTTAAAGACTTGAAGTGATCTGGACTGTCGAACATCGATAGGTAATTCATTCCATAACCAAACTGTGGAAGGGAAAAAAGATTTATCGAAAAGCTCAGTATGAGCCCTGAAATGAGCTAGGTTAAAATGTTGGCGTGTAGTATACGTGGAGGTATTCGGAACTGTAGGAATTACAGAACATAAATTATCAGGAGCGAGTTTGTTTGCCAGCTTATACTTAAGGATCAATTTCGAAAAATCCCTTCTCTTAGCTAATGTATGCCATCCAAGTTCCTCGTACAATTTTGCATTACTGGTACCATGCATTGCCCCAGTAACAATGCGAGCAGCATTTGATTGAACACTTTCTAATTTTTGTTCGTCCACGGCAGTACACCCACTCCAAATAGGGCTACCATATTCAAGAACTGGTCTAATAAAAGATACATATATTGTTTCCAAAGTTAGTCTATCAATAGTAAATTTTAGTCCCTTCATGACATTGGTCAATTTACTGGCTTTACAAACAATTTCGTTAACATGATCAGTCAACCTTAAATCAGACCGCAAAGTAAGGCTGAGGTGTTTATGTTGATTAACATTCCGAAGGACATCGCCCTGGAAAATAATAAGGGGGTGATATGGCGAGTTAGTTTTCCGAGAGATAAACATTGAGTCTGTTTTTTGGGCATTGAAATTAATACGCCAAGCATCGGCCCATTGACTGATATCAGAAAGATCAGAGTTAATAGATGCAGCCGTCGCTTCAGGGTTATCAATTTCTAAGTACAAACAGGTGTCATCAGCAAAAAGTTTAATATTGGAACAAACAATATTAACAATATCATTAATATAAATTAAAAGCATGAGAGGACCAAGAATCGAACCTTGCGGCACACCTGCACCAATTGAACCCTAAGAAGAGGCTTGACCTTGGATAACAACACGCTGTTCGCGATTATGAAGGTAATCTGTAAACCATTCCAGTCAGTTGCCTGAAATACCATTTTTCTCAACCTGTGCAGCAGACCTGCATGCTATACTTTATCAAACGCTTTGCTTATATCTAAGAAAATTATACGGACTTCTTTTGCTGGTCGACAGCTAGACAGAGTTCATGGTAAAGGAGCAATAATTGATTAACGGTGGAGTCTCCTGGAGTAAATCCAGATTGATGAGTAGAGATGACAAGGTTGTCCCGGAAATGATTAAAAACATGTTTAAACACAATCTTTTCAAACACTTTGCCAACACAGCTAAGACAAGAGATTGGCCTATAATTATTACATATATTCTCGGGCTCCTTCTTGTGAAGGGGACACACGTTGGCTTTTTTTTCCAAAGGGCAGGGAATTTCTTTTTTCCTCAGGAGAAATTAAAAAGTTTCGTTAATGAGGAAGAAATAGCCGGTGCAGCTTCCTTGAGAAGTTTTGGACTAATTTCATCAGGTCCAGATGCCTTAGTTATGTCCAGGCTTAAAAGTGTCTCGAGAACCTCTTGCTCACTTGCATTTAGAAAGTCGAGACCGGGAGTTAAAGGGTTAGCAATTTCTGGTAGAGTAGCTGAAGACGTATCTAGGTTACACTGCTGAAGAAAAAATGAATTAAAAATTTCAGCTTTTGTGTGATTATCCGATATGTGTTCTTCATCATCATGTAAAAGAGATGGAACAGGTGATGACTGGTTGCGATTAAGAAAGTATTTAACAGTGTGCCACCAGCATTTGTTTGAGGGTAAGGATTTTTTAGGTCGGCTTTAAGTTCATCATTGTATTCCTGTTCTGCAGATTTCAGTCTCTCTTGATAATAATTTCGAAGTTGGCAAAAAGAGGTCCAGGCACCAGTTTCATTATTAGACTTTTGCCTTTTTCATATTTTCGATTAACTTGAGGTTAAAGTGATCTAAGTTGCGAATTATACCAAGGTTGGTCAGAAGGTCTTATCTGGATTCTTTTATTAGGAATGCATTGCTTGGCAGCTTTGAGAAATAGATCGGACCAGTGATTACAGCAAAAATCGAGGTCATCTGATGTAAAACAAGAGTTCCAATTGACTCCCTTAGATAGTTTCTGAAAATATTAAAATCAGCTGTATCGTATTCCCAAACACGACATTCATAAGCTGGTTCTTTCATATGTCATAACAATAGCACTGACGACACAATGATTGCAGTTAAAAATAAGGGAAGGATACGAATGTTATGAAGAAAGTGTGGTACGCTAGAAATAATTTGGTCCAAACAAGTTCTGGAATGATCAGTTATGTGAGTGGGTTCATCAACATGTAAGGTGAAGAGATTAGTCTGAGCAAAGTGCTGAAGTTTCCTACCTGGCTGTGTGTGAAAATCAAAATTTAGATCGCCTGTCAGAACAATGTGTTGAATACCCGTACTTTTTGCAAGATCAACACTGTCTTGAAGTTTGTCCCAGAAAGAGACCCGCAAATTGGGAGGTCTGTATATAACACCAAAGAGGAATTTTCTATTTTGGTGTCTAATTTCGCACCATAACAGCTCAATATCAGCTAATTCTAAATCACTACGTCTGGAAATATGTAAAAATTTTGCAAGGAACACAGCTACGCCCCCACCAAAACCATTCGTACGGTCTCGACGAATAATGTCATAATAAATAACCAGAAATACAAAATTTATCGTCAGGAGAATTCTGAGAAAGAAATGTTTCAGATAGGGGAAATGATGTCGAAATCAGGTGAGAGGTCCGAAATTAATGATCTCATTTTGTCATTGGAAAGACTGCGAATATTTGAGTGACAGAACGAAAGATCACATAAGTTGTTGTATGGACCAGGGTTCACATGGACGTCACCCGCTATGAGTCATAATATGGGGCACACAGTCAGGACATATTCTATTAGGTGTTGCTTCCTGTGTGAAATTGTAGTAACCACATAAACAAAAAGTATAATTCTTTTGTGTGCAGTACAATGAAAGTTCATAACAGCTGCATTTGCTAAACAGTAAATAGACAGGTAAGCAATAGTCTGTGATAACGCATTAACTCTACAAAGTAACACAAGATCATTGAAATTGGAAAGTAAGCATAAGAAGAGCTGATGTTCACTCATAATGCAGTAAAAACTCTTGTATGTTACCTTGATAATATGAAAAAATGTAATTATGATAATATCCAGTTTGTACAACCACATTTCATTCAAGCATATGAAGTACAATAACGCCATTCTAATCATAAATAAGGACCTGTCCCACAGCAGCAAAACTGGCTTAGTCGTTTTAACATTCAGCATGATGGTGTAATTGAAATTGTAAAACAAGTTCATGTAATAAGCAAAGCATATAATAACTAGCATGTAAGCAAATACTGCTCCCAAATTTAGACAAAAATAGTGAAAATAACACATGGAACAGCAATGAAGTAAGTTTGAAACACTGGCAGACAGCATGCTGCGCACATTCGCATAAAGAGATCGCAGATAATTGACAAGCTTTTCGAGACCTCTATTAATTACAAACAAAATACTTATAAGCATTACATATGCGTATTGTGTATAATATTGATAAATCTGGGAATGCACTCTGCTAAATGTACACAAATCAGCATAATATAGTATAAACAGAGTGAAAACAGATAATCTAGGAGCCTGGACACAAAGCAGGATGAACATTAAACACAAAACATATACACAAGAAATAAACAAGGAAAAACGGTGCAACACGTACACCTTGATTAATGTAACAGCACACGCAGCGTCGCGAGTCGTCGACCACAATCTGAATTCAGTAGGTTTGACCCTATAATACCTCTATGGTTTGACCCCTCCCTAGCTGTTTTGAGACCGAGTTGACAGCCTGTCCCAGCGCACCCTGTGCACAAAGCTCCCAGGGCTCGTGCCCCGGCAAGTAAATAGTAAAGTTCAATATCAAGTAATTAGTAAGTGTTCAATGTCAAGTAAATAATGTTCATATCTATTTTGAGGCGGGTCGTATATACTTCCCTGCCTCCGACAGCTAATCATATTCACTGTACTAAGTAGGTGGGTCCTATTTGTTGCTCAACCTCCTTGAATTTAGCAAAAATAGATGTCCATACAATTACTAAGTAGTGTGAGTAGTGTGGATCTACCTATCAATCTTCACATTCCACTCAATAAGTAATGATCAATGTCATGTTTGGGGCAGGTCGTATACACTTCCCTACCTCCAGCAATGATCATACTCCCTGTTTCTTATAATTCCTGTTTCTGATAACTATATTCCATCATTTGAAAACGAACTGGACCCAGTATAAAACTATATTAGAGAGCAGACTTGAGCTTCATGTCACATGTGAGTTGACAGTGGGTATGCCACTACGTATATCTAACAAGTAGCTTTTGTGAGTATGAGAACACATACACTGCATGTCCTGTCGGTTGAAGTAAGTGTGAACCAGATGATATATGTTATAAATTTTTGTATTGAGGACCAAATAATTTAAGACAATAAAGTTATTTTGCGTTGACCCATAACATATGAATACAGCAACAAGCTGTGACCGTTACTTCCAACAGGCTGAGGTAAGTAGAATTCAAGTTTATATTAGATAAGTGGTTGGCAAAACTTGAAAATATGTCTAAATAGGCATCTGAGGCTTAACCCTCAATCATATGTTGTCTTTCAATGATTATTAAGTTAGCAAAAGTTAAAGTTAATAATAATATGAATACGTAAATACTTAATAACATAAATACAGCAACAAACTATGATTGTAACACTGTGCCTGAATTTCCAGTACGGAGGAACATTGGGACAATAGTTTCCGGTAAATAAATTATGAAAGAGCATTTTCAAGTTCAACATGTAGTGACATAGGTATGGGAACGTATTTGCAATCGTTATAAATGTCTGAACTGCACAGTGCTGCTGACATTCCCTGATTTTTAACGAATTATCAGAATTTGGAATTGCTGGTAGCGGTATGTGCACATGATAAAATTACAACTGTGGGCATTGCGGCAAATCTAGGAGATTGGTCTGTATCTCGGTAAAAGTAGATCTGATGCTTATGGTTAATATAAATCACTGATATGAAAGTGCCTATTTTTTCTTGTGTGTGTGAGTGTGTATGTGGTGTTTCAAATTGACCATGAATACCCTTGAAAGGCCACCTGACTGGTTTATACTTCATATAAGTAGATCTTAGGTCCCTGTTTATGTTTAAACACTGACAGGAAAGAACATGTTTGGAATATTTTGGTTGTTTTTAGTTTGAACCTGAGTGACATTGAAATGTCAAAATGAGACATAAGCTAATATATTGGTAATAATGGATACCTACTGTCTCATCCCAAGTAACGCGCTCAGCACAATTGTTAGTGAAGACTTTGATACTGCATCTAACCTCAGCTGAGTAGAGGACTGTCATAATTCTATTGTTAAAGTTAATAATGAACAAACGCGACACACGCCCTTTTGTATTCTTTTAAATTAATCACTTGTAGAAATGGAAGTACTATTCCATCTTAGTACCTTCAATATCATAGGTTCGAGAAACCTAAACCTTTAAAGTAAGTCAGTGCTCTACAAACAAACAAAAATTATTTATCATATTTTTTCAGGCACAAACTACACAGCCCACTCTGGTTCGTAATGGCGAGGTCATCTGAAAATACAAAATGTAATTTTTTTCTGTCACAAAACGCACGCAATGTAGAAGTGTTAGCAAGAAAAGCTTATGCTTATCTTTTATGTGTGCCGCCATTGCATGTTTTCCAGGGTCGTCCAAAATCATTCAACAAACGCACATAAATCTGGGGAGCAATGAAGCATCATTCACAGAATTAATGGAAGCTATGCGTTGTGTAGAAATTAACACATTATTAGTTCTATCGGCAGGGCTGGCAAGCAATGTTTCAGGTAAGCAAATAACTTTCATTTCATTTTAGAATTGATTATTCTATTATAACTGTGAGGAAACTGAATGGGCAGGCAAAATATATATATATATATATATATATATATATATATATATATATATATATATATATATATATATATATATATATATATATATATATATGTGTGTGTGTGTGTGTGTGTGTGTGTATTTGTGTCTGTTTGTGTCTGTTTGGCCAGAACCACTTCCTTGTAGTCATTACCCTATTCCGCAGTCCGAACACAACCCACATAGCAAAGAATAAATATGAATATGTGTATGTGAGTGTGTATGTATGTAGGTATGTTTGTGTTTATATTTGCATATGCGTTTGTACATTAGTAAAGATATGAATAATTTTGGGGTATTTTTGCACAGTTTTTCCAAGCGTTAGATAAGCTTAGTAGTATGTGCACTGCAATTTTCACGCCATAGGGAAACTATATGTTTATAGACAGCAGAGGAGAGAGAGAGAGAGAGAGAGAGAGAGAGAGAGAGAGAGAGAGAGAGAGAGAGGTGCGTATGTGAATGTGTGTGATGAAGTGAATGAGTAAACAAACATCCAGCAGTTTTTGCACTTAAAAACTCGACTTGATTTTTATTAAGTTTATTTTAAGTATTCAAGGGTAAAGTAATCATTAACAACAGCAGAAAAAGTAATCAATGATAAGAAAATGCAACATCTCGATCCATTTCTTTCGGCACAATTTTCATAAAATAATTTAATGGGTACGGGGAACTTAAACAGAAACCTGGATGGAGAAATTAACCGGGTCCTAGTGGTTTATCATGGATCTAACAGGGCTCTTTTATTCATACTTTTTCCGTTTTTCCGTGAGACAATATATAGTTGTTTTAATATTTCAGCGTGAGTTTGTGCTACTTTAAATACTGTTAATTTTAGCTTTACAAGCTCTGTACTTTCGATGCAACTGAAATCAATTTGCTTTTTCACTCTTAAATTTTACGTAACGTTCCTTTGGGTTACAATACATGTACTGTTTAACTCACAGACATGTACATACCCAGGATACTTTCAAAGTTTACAATGGAGCGCCAATGCATCCACCTTGTAAATTTTGCCTGTGGTGAGTTTATCATTCCGATGGAAAATGATAATCGACGTACAGTTCACTCAGCTGTGCGTTAAATGTATCTCATGATGCGTCCATGAAACAAAACACGTCATACCACACCCCAATTAAAAAGTGTGGAACCTGATGTGACTACAAGTCAGAGAGTGTGTTTACCATATTCAAACCGTGGTCCTAAAGAAACAAATGCAAGTCAATTTTGACCAAAGGCAATGTTCCTTGGTATGTTTAGCTCAGTCACATAAATTCAGAATTCCTCTGTATCCAGGACAGTCCAAAACGTACATCCAAAGGTCCATAGGGTCAAGACAAGAACGTGAAAAAAATGTTTAAAAAATAGGCCTATTGCAGTAAATTGGTTTGAACATGTGCATCATCCATGTGCATATAAGACCGTATAATTCAAGAAAAGGGACCAAATTCTGCAGCACAGTAGAGAATTTGCAAGCACAGGTTCCAAATTTGTCGAATATGAATAAAATTCAGCATTCAAAAATACTAGCGCAACTGCCGTCTCAACAATGGTCATCATCCATACAAGTCCACAAAGTGACACTAACACCAAAATCAATCCATCACAAAAGCCCTTAGGACTAAAATGACCATCAACAGGAATTCAAACAACATAATTATAAAATTCGATGTGTTTTAGACATGAAACTGAAGGCATGATGTTGTTTTAAAGGAGATAAGCTGAGAGTGTTTCCAAAGGAAAGTTTTTGAATGTGAAAGTATAGTATGTATGTATGTATGTATGGTCGTTATTTCCTCCGTTTTCTGGAGAGATACAATACATGTATGAAATTACAAAATCAATGACATTTTTCAAAAAGGAATGGTACAATACATGGTAATAAAGGAAATATATACAGACATTAAATAACTGACATATGTTGGGAAGAACTGGTTTATGCACCTACACCGGCCTCTCATTTATATTCGACCCTATTAAAAAAAATTCCAATACAACATTACTCACGGACACATTGCACAGGAAAGCCTAACTTTGTACATATAATTAACCTTCACACAACTAATTTGATGATTTTTTGGCACTTCGAATATTCTAAATTTGCTACGAAACCTCAGTAAATGATTTATAATTGTTCTTTGGTGTTTAAGCCTGAAATAGAAGGTAAAGTTTCATTAATTTCCGAGATCAAATTTTGTCTAATATGGGTATACTGATCACACCACAGTAAAAAGTGTTCCAAATCTTCAACTTGCCTATCTCGACATATATGACAATGACACATGTTTCTAGGTATACCGGCCATTCTACCAGAGTTAACATTCAGGCAATGTTCTCCGAATATCAATTTCATCATAGTACTAACACATTTAAGAAACATAGGGTATTGTCTAGCAAAAAGCCACCAGGGGTGCTGTTTCACCTCATGGACTACTTCTCGAAAGATTGTTAATTTTGTACTATTTACAACTGCAGACTCCCATTCTTGGTTTTCTACTTGTGCAACTTTCCGTTTAACTTCTGACTTCCAAATCAATTTATTGGGAAATACCCGCCCTTAATCCAAAATTTCCATAACAGTATCCATAAGTTGGTGCGTACACAGGTATTTGATAATGGTACTCGTAATTGTATGACATAGCCGATTGGCACCACATGGATATAGGTACAGATGACTGACAAACAACTGTCTCTCCCTGGATGTAGCTGGGAGACGGAGCAGGCTACCACAGTAGCATAATTTCTTAATAGCGATTTCACTTTCAATGGTGAGCAAGCCTAGGGTTGCCAGAACACCCGCATTAGCCGCTTTGGTAGGCAGGCTTTGTATGCACCTTGCTGCTTGCCTGTGAGCTACACGAAGGGAGTCCATTTCTTTTTTTTTCAGAGAATCCAGACATCACTGCCAAATAACATGATGGGTAAAGATATTGCCTTATACATTTTAGCTGCAGTCAAGGGGTTTATACCCCCGTCCCGGTTACCCAGTCCCGTCAGGGCATTCAGGGCACGTCTGGCTTTACAAATACGATCTTGTATACTGTCCTTCATAACACCATCAATATGTATCTCTACTCCCACATGGGTATACCTTTCTTTTTCAGGAATATAATTGTTTCCAAGTTTGAATCTACGGTTTGGGTTTTGTCTGTTATGTTCTCTTTCAAATTTGGTCTCATTAAATGCTAAAATTCCAGACTTCTTAGGATTGTGCTCAAAATGCCGTAACATAATGTAAGAGAAGACTGTTTGTAAACATTAATTAAGAGACTTTTCTGTCAATGCTAAAAGCGTCATGTCATCCGCAACAGTAAGCGATGTAACATCTATATCATGAACAGAAATTCCATACATACTCTTTTCAAGGTCACAAAGCAAATCATGCAATAATACTGTAGATTGGAACATTGAGAGAACCCCTCCTTGCCTGACTCCTGTAAGTAGAGGAAACCACCTGGAAGTGGTTTTGTTGACTCGCACACACCATTCAAGATTTTAATGTTCTCTCTCATGAGGGTCCATAGTGGTCAAAATTAAGTACAGTGTGAGAATGTGCAAGTACACTGGTTCAAATGCCAAACAGCAACCAGAAACAAGTGACATTGGGTCTCGCAACGCAAACCAGCAGTCAAAAATTGCAAGAACAGTAGTCCAATTTTAACTATGATTTCCGGAATAATTATTGAAAGGAAATTCACATGTTCATGCAACCATAGAACCCCCAAAGTCATTTAATGAGTCAGCTATTTAGGTAATAATAAAGAATTAAAAGAACGTATTATGCAGTGTAAGTCATTTGTCAGTCAGCTAAACATATTGTACATTTAATTCATGGCTCTATAAAGTTCAAAAGGTCAAAATGTATAACATTCCTAATTATTGTAAAGGTCTACCACATTTATCAGAGTAAGAGTTAGGTTTCATGAACAGTAGGAAAGAGAGAGAGAGACCGAGAGAGATAGAAAGAGAGAGAGAGAAATTATGTTGACATCCCTTAAGGTAACTGTAGGTGCAGCTGTCGTCCATGTAATAGTTTTTATTTTTTTATTGATAATCAGACATAGGTGAACTTGTCAGTCAGCTAATTTACATGTTGATTTTTTATGCAAAATAACCAGAGAAAAAGTCAAATATCTATAAATTTACCCATGTAGTAAAGGTAACCATGTATCAGTTGCACATCAAACACTTCGAGCCAACCAAATTGTTTTTCGAAACAACAAACTAAACTCATCAGACAATTATAAAAACATCAGTCCCACCACATTTGGAACACTTATTGCACTGCAATATGTGCAGAAAATGTATGCATGTTCAAAATGTTAGCAAAATACATACAAGTTCCATGAAAAGAGAAGCGGACAAAAGTTTCAATCGTAGTGATGAGACCAACCAAATACCAGCTCAACCTTGTCAGATCCAGTATCATTTTCGAAATAGTAAGACATGATAGTGAACACAATATATCGAAATATCAGAATGATTTCGCCTTTGTCAATAATTACAATATCATACTGGATGGTCAAACCTGGGAATAGCGATGGACCAATTAATAGTACACCAAATATTTCAGCAAAGTGACAGATATCAATAATGTGCAAGCTACGTTTCCTTTCCAAACATTGAGATACCCATAAGAATTTACACATTGCCGACTTGTCAAAGGAAACATGTGACTAAATTTTCCAATTCTTTGCCAGGCATAACCCACAGACTGAATGATTTAGTTTAAAGAGAGACATTTTTGCATTACCGTGTTCAAATATTCGATGAAAACAGGCCAAACGATCCAAAAATAAAAATAAATAAATATAACAGTTTACAAAGCAGGGTTTGTACAAAAAGCCGAGACATATAGACTTATATTGAATGAAAATCATCAAATGAGGCTACAGCTGCAAAGTAGGGTTTATTGGTAAAATATTCAGCTTGTCTTGTAGATATCATTTAAGATCCAATGAAAAAATGATATTCTTAATAACTGCCCAGCTACCCTATATCAAACATACATTTACGAGTTTACTTAGGGAGGGCATTCTGGAGAAATTATCGCACCAGAAAGTGTAAACTACATGCAGCGTGCTGAAGGCTAAGTGATCATTATATATCATATGAGCTTTAATGTACATAAGCAAACAGCAATGTAGCTTAAACGTTTTCAACGGTAATTACCTTTCAATTTACCATTAAACTTACATCAGGTTACTGAGATCTATTTGGAATACAAATGCATATGGCAGTAACAGCAACAAAAGCAAACCATTTACGAGGTGTAATATTGTTCAGTTTGTTACTTATTGTCTCAGTATCAAAGCCATGAGCACTGTGTACTTAAAATCAAGACTAAAACTAGAAGAGAAGGTAAATTAGTTTTCAAGGGGCTATGGGTGTTATGCTTACTGTAATTATAGTCTGTTAGAATTTATGTTTAACTGTTAGTCGATTACGCCACATAATTTTAGCACATAACGGTTCTTTTTCTGACTATTGAATGTTTGACTGGAAATGAAGGATTTGCAATGAGCATGTAGCGCCTCTTTGGAATCCATAGTTATGCAGGAAATAGCTTTTACTTTAAAATTTAGCCAAAAAGTGAAGCCATGATTATGGGCAAGATGCCATTCATTGAGTTAATTTTTTCTGTATCTATTCTACGTTTAGCGGCAGTTAAAGGACCTTTCTGGTGCAGCTTTGATTACGATATATGTAATTTCACTCATGATTTGATGGCAGACTTCAAATGGCGCAGGTGAGATATTGTCAGATCGATGCATATTCAATAAGTGTCAGTTGTTGTTATAACTTTGTATGTGAGGCTTGTGCAAACAAATTTGGACCCAATCCGGTATGAATGAAACATGCTCAATAGGAAACGGCAATTTCTATCAGTTTAAAAATCTCACTGAGCAGCATGCTGTGCCTTCATCACCAGGGAAGTGTTTGGAGGGCTACTTCATCTATTGGATATCTGGGCATTCTGGTGTAATGGCAAACATTGTCCACAATTATTTGATAACAAAACAAACTAATTGACGGGTCTCATATTCTTGCCATAGTTGGCACGAAATATATAATGAAATTTTAGAATATGCCCCAGTTCAGTGCATCATATTTCACTGAACGCTTATGACAATCTAGGCATTGTCGCAGACACAGCTTGTTTATATTTTCAGGGCCTGTGTATATTCAATAGAGGACTAAAATTGAAAAAAACATTGTCACAAAGAATGCACAACACCATATTTAGGCTGCCCTTATTATGTGGCGTTTCTTTATACTGGGCCAAATGATAAAAAGATACTTGGTCAAATTTTGTAATTCAATGTCTTTATAGATTAATACCGTCCTTGTACTGTTTCTTAGTTCCACACGCAAATGACATTCAATTTGGTGAGTTCTTTACATGATGGTTCAAGTTTTAGTCGTATTCCCATTAGTGTTAAGGATAAGCCACTTCTAAGACATACCTGCTGATAGTCTCAAGTCCACAGCATGTTATGTATTCAGGGTAGCTCAGAGGCTTGAGACCAGGCCCTCAGTCAGTCACTATATCCGTGTGATTGACATCATTCTCTGTATTTGTAGGAGGGGGTGGGGGCTCCTCTTCTACCTTAAGGCTATGGGCTCTAGCTGACCAAAAAAAGCATCATAACCCACTTCCTGATCATTAAAACCTAGGTTTGATGTGTTCTAGTGGGGTTGTACCAGAAGTGAGTATTTTCGTAGCAATTTCATGCTGTCATTGAGCCCCTCTTGTTTCACCACATTAGCTCAGAGGGACATGTTGGAGTAGAGGCCCACGAGTGTGTTCTCAAAGGCAATATCCACATTTTAGCATATGAGCTAGCATCCTACTTTATTAGCTGTCTCAGTATATCTTGATATGTCTCATAAGGCAGCATTCCCCCTCCTTGGTTTGGGTGAGCACCAATACAAGTCAGGGAAACCAAAAAGGTGACAGGTCAACCTTGTCCAAAAAAGAGAAAAGGTTTTGATCAGAACTGTTTTACTACATGTAACTACAGGCATACTAGTATTTAAATAAAAGTCTTTTAACAAGGAAATAAATCTAGCACTTTTGGTATAATTCAGAGCATTTCCTTTTTAGTAGTTTGATTTTAGTCATAGCTGGAACTGAAAGGGTTAAGGGCCTCCTTAGGGCCTGAAAAATGTGAAAGTCTTGAGGAGTATGTTTTGTGCCTTCAGGATTTTTCCAGTTCTTTTTGGGCCTGGAACTTCCCCCAAACTTCTACCACTCTATGGCTTCTGGGGAACTTACCCTTGATTTCACAGGCATGGGAACCACTGGCTCTCTGCTAGTCTTACCACTCCCACAAACATATCAGTAACTCTCGGGTCTTCTTCTTTGCTTCAGGAGGCCTCTCTTTGATTGCATTGGCAGGCCGTACCTTTGGCTTTAACAGTGTATATTTGGGCAAGGAACTGGTCAAATTTCAGCCTGAAGTTTGCATCATCAAATATTTTTGCCATGGACCCTTCAGACCCCAGTTATGTAAGGCTTCTGAATCTCTGTTTTGGGGGGCTGGTGTGCAACATTAGGTCCCTCCAGTTTGCAGGCAAATGCCATAGGATATTTGGCAAAAAGTGCCCACTTTCTGTCATTGAAAAGCTGCAAAGTAGACTGCGGTGGGGTGGAATCAGAAGAACCTGGTGCTGGGATAGGGGTTGGCACCAAGAAAACCACAAAAGCTGCGAAGCAGACTGCAATGGGCTGGAAACAGAAAAACCTGGTGCTGGGGGAGGGTTGGCACCAGGAAACCACTGCAAGGACCTGCAGGAGAGTTTTGAGGGCTTTGGCCATCTGTTTAGTCACTATGGCCATTCTCTCAGTGGGGTCTAATGAGAACCAGACATCTGTCTTGAAGTAAGTGTTGAGGTCCTGCTTCCTGGTCTTTTGGCTTCCAAAGCACTTGTGCAGAGTCTTTTTAATTTTCATCATAGCATTGAATTATTTCATCTTTATTTAAAGGATTTCATTTTGGTGAAAGAGTGTAGCTTTCCATTTCAGCATGTGCCACAAACCTAATGATGTCTTCAGTGGCCATGAGCTTATCCATGAATGACTCTTGTCCCTCCACAATGGCAGTTCTTACCTCCATCTCCAAGAGGGCATCAACGAACTTGTATAGAGGTTGGTATATCACTTGGTCTTTGAGCCCTCCACCTGTGAGAATGGCCTTGTCCCAACAAAACTCCTGGAGAAAGAGAAGGATGAGAGGCAGGTTTGACCTTCCCAGAGGGACAGGCCAGCAGGTCATGGATGGAGTTGGGCAGCTACAAGCAATGTTGCAGTGGTACTGTGCCCCTTTTGCATGTAGTCGCTCATTTCATTTTGGTTGAAGATAAGGGCAAAATTTTCATTTCAACGTTATGACAACACACAGTATTAGTGGTGCCTCAAGCCCCCAACCAGTGGGATGTATATGTACACGGTTAAAAATGGCAGTCAAATGCTTGTGTGCCTATGTGTGGTCTGTGGCTTAAAGAAGAACCAGACTGTTGGTAGGTGTTTTTCACCATAGCGGAAATATACAGGGAATGCTGTGACATCTTCCAGAACCTCTGTGGGTCAAGTATCCAAGCAAGAATCACATACCTGATTATTGTTTGTCTGGGAACTGGCTTGACATGTTTCTTGACATTTTAGACCAGGGAGAAGTCCTTGAACTATGTGGACCATGTATGCTTCGAAACATGACCTTGTATTCACAAAATTCAATTCCCAATACACTTTGCAGTTCACTGACCTCAAACTCATCCACGCCATGTATGTTATTTAGCCCAACACACTTTGAAAGAATGTGCACATTTAAGACAAAGAATGGGATAAAGGGGGTGGTTGTGCTTGGAAGAGGGCATAGGCAGAAAGCCTCATTGTGTGGTTGTTTGGAGCATGCCCTACCTTTTCATTTCCAAATATACATTTAAGACACGTTTAGACCACTTGAGAACCTGCCAATGGAATAAGGCCCCTGAGAAATGCCTGCTTACACCCAAAAGGTCCTTGAACTGTTTTTGGTAAGGAACAATAAGCATGCAGCATTGTAGTTTGCTGCATTGATTTTTAAAAGCCCATTTACC
This sequence comes from Hermodice carunculata, assembly GCA_964020975.1. Taxonomy (NCBI): domain Eukaryota; kingdom Metazoa; phylum Annelida; class Polychaeta; order Eunicida; family Amphinomidae; genus Hermodice; species Hermodice carunculata. The sequence goes on from OZ026625.1 coordinate 58,630,590, forward strand.
TGTGCAAAATGCTGCTGTAGCTTCCTGACATTGCCCTAATTGCTGGCTCGAAGAACTCCTCAAATACCTTGCAGAGCCCTGTGGACAAGTTTAGCTGCAAATACTACAGCCCTTAAGATTACTGGTCAAGTAAACCACGGTTAAAAAGCCTGTATGTTGCTTCAAACACCCCTCCACCCCTGTTTCGTGTGGGTATGGCTCCGTAAGCACTGCATGTAATAATATTTGTCAGTCCCTAGCTATATTCTGAGCTTTCATTTTGAGATGTGTACCCCTAACAAGGTCCAGAGTGCTGCCCAGGTTTTCTCCTCTTGCATGACCGAGAGGGTCACAACTCCTTCAAGTATACCCTCTCCCTAATTCACATAGCCAGTTGATAGAATGAATTAAAGCCCCAAACCAGGAGAACTGCAACAGTTGTTGGAGCCCTATATGGATATAGAGATGGGGAACCCTTTAGCTAAGCTGCTTCAGGTGAACCCAGAGATGTGGTCTTATGTGAGGTGCAGTCTGGTAGAGATACACTGAGATCATGCCATTGTTTATTGGTTTGGCCAGACTCTAGCTGAAAAGGTTTTTTGCACAGCCATATGCCCAAGAGTGTGGTGACACCTCTGTATGCTTGAGGGAGTGGTTAGTCAGCTGCCTTTCGTTGTGGTGGCCCTGTATGGTCGTATATGCACATGACTGATGCACCTGTCCAAGCCAATTTACTGGAATATGCCTATATTTTTAAACATTTTTTTTTTCATTCTTGTAATGTTAAAATTTGATATGCTTTTTTTGGTTGGTCCCATGGACCTTAGGATGTATATTTTGGACTCTTTTGGATACAGAGAAACTATAAATTTATGGGACTGAGCTAAAAGTACCAAGGAACAGAATTGACTCTAATTTGTTTCATTAGAACTACGTTTTGGATATGGTAATGACACTCTCTAAATTAATTTAAAAGGATTGGGCTTATAGACAGATAGCTGACGGAGGATGTCAGGGCTTTTGCATCAGCAAGAGTGATTAGGGAATCTCCTGCACGCTGACTGCTGGGTTTGAGTAGCTCTGCCTGCCTCATAACACTGTGGTGCAGGATCTTTACCAGCTTGATGAGCTAGATGATAGTAGCCCCACTTAGGCAAGTAAGTCTGACATTGTTGTTGCTGTGGTACAAAGCCATGTACATTCAGTTGACTGAGTACTGGCATGTGTCCTTGGAAGTGTTGCATCACAGCATTGAAATATTGCAGGCAGTGTATTGTTTCTGTAGGTGTCCAAAAGGGCCTTATTTTCCTGGAACCATAGGTTAGACTTCAGGTCCTAAAAGCAGTAAGCCTATATTTTTGAGGGCCATAGCTCTATGTTGTTGAAAGCCTCAGCTTCTTCATAGGCCTGGGGGAGTGAGAAATCCTTTGTCAGTGGACATTACCACTCAAGCTGACAGGGACACTGGATGTGGCTCACAGCAAAGTATGTTAAGTTGGTCCAGGTTGGTCATCCAAAATCCAAAGTGTTTGCAGGCCCTCAATTGTAAGCCCTTGGGAGCCATGGACCATCATTGCATGGCCATGGGCCCAATTTTGCTCCCACTTGCTTTTGTCTCGGACCTCTGGAGGAAAGTGAAGGTATATCTCCACGACCTTTTGAGGACAAGTTCCTTCCAATCAAATTGGCCTTTGAAGAGGAAGGAGCAAAGAATATTCACATGACAGTTTTACCAAAGGGTTTTCTTTAGGTGACATTAGAGAGGGAAGGGCTTGTGGGGGGGGGGGAGGGGAAATGCGCTATTGTGGTGCTTAAAAAGTAGCTTTTGTGTGGGTGGTGCACTACCTTGCAGCGGATTAGGACCAGATCTCAGGGCTTTTTTGTTTTAAAAAAATTGTCCCAGCTGTGGCAGTCTGTGAGATATTTCTGCATTTCCTGGCACAGCACTTCATTGCTCAGGAGATGACAGGCTTTTTTTAAAGGTTATTCAGGGCATCATCTTAGGCCTTTTGACCAGCCTGGACCCCTTTGGAACAGTCAACATGCTCACACCACCAGTCATGTGTGCTTCCACTTTTGGCGGGATGTTCACCCTGCGTGTGAAGGGGCTTCCTATGGTGCAGGACACTTTCTTGAATGACTTCTGGGAGCTTCACAGGCTGTGTGGCAGTGGGAAGGATCGTTTTGGTATCTGCTGGGGGGGGGGGCTTCCTATTGCACCAAACAAGACGGGCACTCCCTGAAGATGACAGGGAAAGGGAGGTGGGAGGGGAGGCTCTGTATACTAATTTTGCTGTTACACTTACACCCCTGCTGCTTTCATCATTCATCTTCAAATGATCATGCTCCAGAAAATGAGTATTTTTATGATTTTTGTCAGTCAACTGAAAAAAAATAAAGTTTTAAAAAAGCAATAAATAAATAAAAAAAAATAGCTAGAAGACTGTGAAGTCATGCTCAGTGGAACTTGCATACAGAAAATGAAGTGGTTTTGTGACCTTTGGAGTAAAATCAAGTTCATGTATTTTGAAGACTCATGGACATATATCAGAATGCTGGCTGAATAGTCAAAGTTCTACCTCAAATAGCTATTAGGTTGTCAAGTAAACAGTAAACCTCATGAATGTAGCCTGGTGACCTTGGGAATGAAATGAAGGCCAGTGATATATTCTGTCAATCTGGCCCATGTAAAGGACTACCTAAAGTCTAAGCTATTCTCAAGTTATCAAGTGAACCTAAGAACTCAGCAAATGGCCCAATGATCTTACTAAAGTTTTCAAGTTCACCCATGCACTGTGTAACTACCACATTATACCCAGAGGTATCCCTGTGACTTTCAAAACAATTAATCCTGAATTGTGGGGAAAAAGCTTATTTAATATTGCGCCATAACAGTGACCACAATTCATGATAAATCCAAAACATCAATGGACCGTGACAATTGGGAATATTGGTAGAGACCCATGCGAGGTACACTTCCTACAAGTTTCAAGTTGATCTAACTGAAGACTTGGAGAGACGTTCAAATATGAATTACCTATGGAACCACCATTATTTAGTTAGTAAGTAACAGGAAAGCATCTATTCAACGATAAGCAATCAAATTGAAAAATTCATTACAAAACCAGGGATTCAGAGTAACGGCATTTTATGGACATCTTGTTTTATGCTTCTACAAGGACTATTTGTCTCAAAGTACTGCCTAATCTAAGGGACAGTTTGTGGAAGTGGTGAAATATAGGACAGACGTTCAAAAATCGGAACAAATCACAGTGCCACCTGTTGACGAACTTAAGGCTAGGGGTCCAATGAAACTTTGAAGCAATGCTGACAGCGGTTTCAAAGAATTCAATCTTGTCAGAGTTGTCAGAGATTGCCCGAACAAATGAACACGATATAATTGAAATTTAAATTAAAACTAGGTGGGTGTGAGCATTTGAACAGACCTGGAAGAGAACCTCCTAAGGTATACCAAACTATGTCTAAAATTAATCTGGCCAACAAAAATCTAGAAGTCAAAAATATGAATTTCAGATGGACAGAATAAGATGGCCGAAGGACCATAAGATAAGCTAAGATGATTGATGAAGCTAAAGCAATAAAATCAAAACTTTGACATGCACATCCATATGTGTAATTTATGCTACTTTAACGGCACACAGGTTACATTGCTATCCATCAAAGCTTGTTAATCTTGTTAGCCATGATGTTTTACTGCTCTGTTACAGGCATATTGGTAAAACAGGCAGTAGGTATACTGGTCCCCCCAGTGACCATACCACTAGGACGGGTAAGGAACGTTCATTTCATTCTGGGTGCACAGTTGGCTGATTGGTAAGATGCTCACCTTTCACCTCTGTGACCGGGGTTCGATTCTCGCCCTGGGTAGCAAGTGGAAAAAGCTCCTACCACTTTAACCGTGCACGGTTTTCTCCACCACAGAGAAGGTAGGAAGTATACCACAACATCTGTGCCATGGAGAGTGACTCGATAAGTCAATGCTTGACTTCTTTTACAATCCATGTGAAACAAATGTGTCTATACTTCACATTTTGCCTAATATTTGTATATGATCTCATCACACGTCGTAATTCATTTCAGATTATTGATGAACCTACAATTATCTATCTATCTATCTATCTATCTATCTATCTATCTATCTATCTATCTATCTATCTATCTATCTATCTATCTATCTATCTATCTATCTATCTGTCTGTCTATTCATATTTTCATTCATTCATTCATCCATCCATTCATTCATTTTTTCATTCATTAATTCATTTATTTTTGTTTTTATGTTAAATCTATCTATTTATGTACTTGTATATTTATTTGGTTATTGAATTATTCAATTATATATTTCCAGGTTTTTATATGTTCATTGAGTCTTCAGATCCACGCAAACGTGGTGATATCGCGCGACTGATTTCCCCGACCTTCTACATGATAGGAGACGTTTATATAAGTTTCTTTGTTTTCATGGATGGAGCTCACATAGGGCATCTACGAGTTCTGAAAAGGTCAGCAAACACAACGGAACTCACCAAAATGACAGGCAGCATGGGACCTTCCTGGTTTGCAATAGATCTCCAAACAACATTTAATGAACCAACTGCGGTTAGTTTATCTATAATCTCCCTCCCTATAGTTCATGATTGTAAATACCGGCGTGAAGTCATTTCCATTTATTTCCTCAAAAATAGAGCACATTTTGACAGTTGGGGTATAAGGTAACATGAGCAGTAATCATCAGGCTAAGCTTAATATTTTTGTTTTCAATCGGCATTTTTGTTGGCTTTTGACAATGGCAATGAGACGTACTGACTTTGCAACTAGACACTGCCAGTGACTCTTAGACCGTCAAACATATAAACTTCAAGCAAATGTAATATGGCTTTACAATTTCTTTTGGATACAGCTAATATTCGAAGGACAGGTTGGACATGGTGATAAAGGGGATATCGCAATCGATGATGTCACTGTCTCGGGTAGGTCTATTCGGACAAAACAGAAAAAAAATTGTGAAAATAAGGAAAAACAAAAACAACACAGAAACAAAACATCGCTTTTTCATGTAAATAGTGTCATCCAATTGCATACACACATACAGCTTAACATGTATTTAATACCTGGGCCAAATTTCCCATATACGATAGAAAGTTGAGATCTTCATTTGGACACTTTATGTATTTCCTGATCTACGATTGGTTTATTTTTGGTACATCTATTTGTTTTTTATGCATGGCCATTCTAAATCTGAGTTCGTTCCCGGTTGGACCCAAATTCATTCTGAAGAAAGGAACAGTTAGCGGTCTCACTTTTTTTATATTGGACACATTTTGGAAGGTGTGCGTGCAAATTAGTATACAAACAAGCCTCCATCTCTTCATATCAGAGATATGCAACCAGTAATCCCCAAGCCGAGACATGTTCCAAGACGTGGCACTGGTGTCTCGTGTACTTGCATTAGGCAGGCCAATCTATCACCAGCATTTCAAAACTGGATGCATTTTGTGATCGTTTCTGTGTCTTTTCCCTCCCTTATCTCAGTTGCAAGCCATCTATTTATTATTCTGCAATAGACCGTTAACTTGGCTTTCATGATCACAAATATGCGAGTGCATAATTATGCATCATATTTGCTACAGAAGTTCAAATTCTTAGCATCATATGTTAAACCAATAGGACTGCCTACTTGTTTGTTTCTCCAGAGTATCCATTTCACCACATTGTCGACATATAATTAGGTATATCACATCAGACTTTCAGAGACAATTATGGAAGATTTTACTTTATTTGTAAATTTGCTGATGTGTCTAGATTCATAATGTTTGTCTGGCAAGTCTGTTTGTATACTCTACATCTCGGTAATCCGCAGTTTGTACACCCAGTATTTTCTTGTTTCGTTTCCCAGCATAGGACTGGCTTTAGTCAGGACTTCTTTTTTTTTTTTTAATTTAGAGGTTGTCGTGTGCTTGAAATAGCAGTACTATTATCACTTTTCTCAAGTGGTTATCAATTTCCAATGTTTTGACTGGCTGGTGTATCTTTAACTGCAGAACTGATGTAGATTAATGTCTCTTTTAAGTACCCATGGTCTTAATTCAGTTTGATTATGTGCCAATGTCCTCCTCATGCTTCCGGTTATAAGCTAGTCTGGGCAACCTCTGTTACCTTGAAAAGCGTGTAGGTCATTGAGTTGCTGAAGCGCCCGTTTTTATTTTTACACACACACTCACACACACACACACACACACACAGATATATATATATATATATATATATATATATATATATATATATATATATATATATATATATATATATATGTATCCAGACATTAGAGCTCTTGTTTCATGGGTAATAACCACATTTTAGGTTATTAAGAAAAAAACTTGAAAAGCTATGAACACAGTCACAGACAAGAAAAGAGGGCTCTGTGAACAGCCCATGCTTAGCTGACCTACATATTCATCATACTTGTGGTTCTGTGAGCTTGGGATAGGATACAATAGGCAGACACTTATCAGAGGTACATCCATATCCCTATAAAGTTTGACATAGTAATCAATACGAAAGTGCATTTACCGACAAGTACCCGAAATGAAAAAAATGGTTAACAAATTAAGAGCTAGGAGTTCCGAGGATCGTTCCTGTGTGGCATCAAAGTAATAAGGAGAGTGGACAAGAAGAATTTTCAAGATTTGTCCACCCCCTTCCCACAAAATCATAGAAAGATCTGAAAATCATTGGGGCATAACCATTTGAACACCCAAAGTAGAGACTAACCCAAGGTGTCTTGCTCCCAACTTTGAAGTGCAGCTGGTAGATGGTTTCAGAGAAGAAGTAAAAAATCTCCATAAGCATTAGAATACCCAATGACTCTGATACTGATCAATAGGAAAGGTGCATTTACCTATACGTACCCAAATTGAAAAAAAATCGTTACAAATCAGGAATCCAGAGCAATGCCATTTAGTGAACATATTTGTTTGACCCTTCCACAAGGAACACACCCACCAAGTTTCAGCTAAATAGGAGTGACGGTTCTGGAGAGAAAGTCAAACATAGCAAAAATACATAAAAAATAATAAAAAACTAGAAAAGATTACAGCGTCATCTGATGAACATATCAAGAATAAGAATCCCCAGGAGTGTACTTTGTGATATCAAAGTAATTTGGAGAGCAGAATCTTGGAATATTTTCAAAGATTTGCCCCCAAAAAGAACAATAAAAATCCAAAACTCACTGGAGCGTGAACGTTTGAACAAACCTGGTAGAAACCCACCCAAATCACGCCTGGAAAGAGTCAGCCAGATTGTCGTCAAACTTGGTGGCAATGTTACTGGGGTGGGTCTCCATCAGGCTCATGTAAATTGTCACGCTCTGGTGACTTTTAGATTTTAAATAAATTTGTTTTGTTATTTTTTGGGCAAATCTTAAAAAGTCTTGTACTGCAAAACCGATCACCCATTTGCTTTGATATTTCACAGGCACACTCATAGTGATTCCTATTCTTAATTTGTTTACCAGGTGTCACTGCACTTTTTGTTTAATTTCTGATTTTTTGTTTGTTTTTGCTATTTTTGACTTTTTCCGCAGAAACGTTACTCAGATTAAGCTGAAACTAAGTGAATATGTTCCTTTTGGAAGGGTCAAACGAAGTTACTCACTGGATGGCACTGCTTCAGAGTTCTGATTTTTTGCGATTTTGTTTTTCAATTTGGGTACTTATCGGTAAATGCACCTTTCCTACCAATTGCCATGTAAGTCAATTGGCATTGTAGTGCTAATTCATATTTCGACTTTTTCTCCGAAACTTTTAACCAGAATGACTTCAAACTCATTGGCAAGGTACTTTGGGCGGATATGTACTAGATTTGCTCAAATGGTCATGCTGTAGTGATTTCGGGACTTTTTATGAATTTTTTGTTCTTTTTAGGGGCAAATTAAAAAAAAATCATCTTGTTTAAAAGCGCTCACATGATTGCTTTGCCATTACACGGGGACATTCCTAGAGGCTCCTAGTTCTTAATTTGTTCACCAGGTGACGCTGCAAATTGTTTCTATTTTTTAATGATTTTTTTCTTAGTTTTCGATCTTTTTGACCTCAGATTAAGCTGAAACTTGGTTGAGATTTTCCGTGTGAAAAGACAAAAGCTGGTCACAGGTGGCATTGTTGCAGATTCCTTATTTTTATTTAATTTTATTTTATTTTTTAAAATTTGGATTCTGATTGGTAAATGCGCCTTTTATATTTATTACTATGCAAGTCAATGGGTCTAATGCTAATTCACATTTAGGGCCTATCTGAAGCAACTTTGATCCAGATTGACTTCAAACTTGGTGACAATATACCTTGGCTGGGTGTCTACCAAGTTGATTCAGATGATCACACTCCAGTGATTTTTAGATTTCTTAATTATTTTTTTTGAAAAATATTTTTAAAAGTTTTAATAGGAAAGTTTAACATGTTAATTTCTTGTAATTGTTAAAACTTTAATAATTTTGGCCAGATTTGTGTAAAACTTGATAGGCATGTACCTTTTTTATACGTGTCGACCTGTTTTATGCAAGTGGTCATGTGCCAGTGATTTTTGGACCTTGACCTCATTCTCAAGGTCACAGGACAACTGACGTGAAATTTACTGTTCACTTGATAATTTGAGATATGTTTTGAGTTAGGACCTTGATATTGCACGTTAATGTTTCTCTTCGATGGTTACACTAAGATAGTACATAGGTGACCTTGATTTTTTTTCTGGGATCACAGCGCAACATATAGAAATTTTACTCTTCACTATAACTTGACAACTACTTGAACTGGTACCTTGGTATTGCACATGTTGGTGTTCTTCTTTATAGGTCAGCTTACTCAGTACATGGGTGACCTTGATCCTATGCCAAGTTCACAGCACCAGAAGTGTGATGAATCTCTAGGTCAGCCAAGCAAGGGCTCTTCACACAACCCTCTTGTATATAACTTGTCTGTAATAAGTATTAAAGTGCCAATGGAACTGAAAATAGCTAGTATCACCCAATCCCTATTTATAAGTCCGTTGATATGTCAACTTTCTGTATTCAAACCGATATCTGAACTGACATTTGTTTCAAAACAAAGGGACTGTGATAGTCCTGTGTTCAGCTGAAAATAACTGCAGAGACTGAAGTGGTCCTGTTAAATTCAGAATTATATCAAAGTCACCATCGTCTGTTTATAATGTGACATATCATCATACATTTTTTCCAACTTTTGTTAAAAACTCAGAAAATGAGGATATCACCATTCACTGAACAAATTCGGTGAGTCTACGTCCATTCGCTTTACTCCTGAATAGGTTCTAACAGCCATTTTGTTTTGTTTTTGGTGTTGATTTTCTAAAATAAAAACCGATTCAAGCAGCACAAATAATTGTAGGGCCACGTTTCAAACAAATCAACGTCTAGAGGTCCCTGAAGTGTGCCCATGCAATTTGAAAGCAATTGACTGGGTGGAATCAGAGAAACGTTTTTGAAGATTTTGCTTACAAGTCAACCAAAAAAAACACACATTAAAAAAGAATTATTGAAGTATGACAATTTGAACAAAAGTAGTAACGACCCATCCAAGGTACATTCCGTAATTTGACGTCAATCTGTTTGACTGTCTTGGAGAAGTCAAAAATGTTACTTCTTATTGTAATCCCCGTCGACCGTCATTACAATCAATGGGAAGATATGCATTAACCGATAAGTACCCAAATCGAAGAACAAAAATCGTTTAAAACCGTGATGGACAATACCCTTCCACAAGCTATATTTCCACTTAGTTTTAGAAGAATCTGAGAGACGGGTTTAAAAAGAAGGCCAAAGAACTTTTACAAACAGAAATTCGTTGAGAAGGGACAAAAATGGCAGCACTTCCTGGTGAACAAAGTGAAGTGTAGTGATTCGCAGATGTGTTCTGATACAAGGTTCCTCCCCCCCCCCAATCATTAAAAAGATCTGCAAATCATCAAGTCGTTATCAATTGAAAATTAGAACAGACCTGCTTATCCAAGGTACATTTTCCCCAGGTTACAAGACAATATGGCCTGTAGTTTTGGAGACCAAGTTTTAAGTGTGAAAATTAAATGGAAGACGTTCATTGGATCACCACCCATGATGATTTCATGGATGCGAGAACAGCCTTTGACACAGTAAATCGAATAAACATACACTTATTCGTTCAATGGCATTTTCAGGCGATTATGAACACAGACCTGCAATGCATATGGATTGTTACAAACCGGACGAAAGTAATATCGGTCCCCAACACATCACATGCCTCAAAAAGTGGTGGGAAGATGCAGGCTGTCTGGAAGCGGGCATGGATAGCCCATCAAAACGCGATTTCCAGTTCTGGAACAGATATTCTCTAAAAGGAGTGAAAAAGTATATGGAGGGCTACATAAAGAATGTGCACCAAAATGTCGGCCTTCACAAGTTCTTGTGCCTTGGACGAAACTCATATGGTGAACATGTTTAGCATTGGTGTATCCGTGGTTTTTATATTTTACAACAATAAATAATTAAGACAGAATAACTGTATGTAGGGGTGTCATCAATGGTCAGCAAAAATAATTTATTGTGGGTTTGATTATTGCGACAGCTTTAGTCTCAATGGGTATATGTGCCTCAGTGTGTATTTCAAAAATGCTTTTTATTCAATTCTAAGAAAAACAAACAAACAAACAAAAACCGTTTTCGCAGATGAAGTTTCATTTACCCCTGAATACGGTCCCTGCACTGCCATTTTAAGTACGTGCTCACACAAACAGACACACACACATATATAAATATATATTTATATATATACATATATGTATATATATATATATATATATATATATATATATATATATATATATATATATATATATATATATATATAGGTATATGTTATTAGTTATTCACTGTTTTAGTGTGAAATACAGGAAGTATCTCCCCCAAAGACAGCTGTATTACCCTCGGCTTCGCCTCGGGTAATACAGCTGTCTTGGGGGGGAGGGAATACTTCCTGTATTTCACACTAAAACAGTGAATGACAATTTTATCCCATTTTTGATGATGTAATTTCATGCCCAAAAAATACACATGTCAGAACTGATATGTTCGACCCACTGCTGCTGCAGTTCACTTCACAGTCTGCCATCATGTTGTCGTCTGCAGTGCATCAAGGCTTGTATCGCATGACAGAGACTTCTGGTTGCTGATCAATGCACTAACCAGATAGGGAGATACAGCGAGAATACCACTGTATTCCCCGGCCAGTTACGAGAACACTGCTGTATTCCCTGGTCAGTTTCAGGAATCGTGCTGTATTTCACCTTAGCAGTAATTAATGCACAAATAAGGGTACTACAAAGAGTGTACCATAGCTATTAACCAATCAGAAGCCAAGGATTCTATCAAAAATGGGATATGTATATATATATATATATATATATACTCTGCCATGACAGTCTAAAGAACTCGATATCATACAAAGCCCCATAAGGTCTGTGATGTGATGTCTATGGTCTATGTGCGTAAATTGCTAATTGCAATTATATCAAAAATATGAAGGTGAGTGACAACACTGGCAGGTCAGTGGTAACACCCCTTGAATTCATTAAATTGTGGCGATACTCTCGTGCCATATTTGACCTGAGAATTTAAGAAATCTGTCATCAAAATATTGCAGTTACATTATTTCCTAAAATTACCATATTTAAATAATCTTGCAGCTGAGTGTGATGTACGTGAAAAAAGTTTAAGATTTAGAAATGGTCCATATCACATTAGTTGCTTGGCTCGTTGGTGGAAAGATGCAGGATGCCGTGAAACTGGCTTGGCGAGCCCTATTAATAACCCGGATGGTGTACATATTTGGAATCAGTTAACCATGAAAGATGTCAAACGAAATATGACGAATTATGGGCAGCTTGCGAATAAGAGTGCTGAAAATGAAGACCATATGTACAAGCTACTTTGTTACGGAAAAAATGAAACGGGTAGGTTAATAACATCTGCTTGACGGGGTTCGTTCTTGCATGAAGATAGCAAATGCTTGGCCAAGAGGTTGTGGTTTTCTTGTTTGTAAGGCTTAATGTCTATGAGTTAACTATTTTCCTATAGAAAGCTGTTTCCTACATAATGTTCAGTGTTGTGGTGGTGTTTTCTGTTTAATGTACACATTATGTGCAGTTTAATGTGTGTATAATATGGAGTATGTTTGCAGTATGCTCAAGACATTCAAAGTGCTGATGAAAACAATTGTATGTATATCTTATACTGGCATTGCGACAAAAAGTCATAGATTATGGACCAAATTTAATTGTTTAAAAAAGAAAAAAAATGAGACAACCAAAAATACTGCCACTGTATTGAAGCACATTCATCCCAGTAATGGTCATGTTAGTACTTTTCTGTGTAATATTTTAACCTTGATAACCATTGATTTTTGCTCAGACCGAGAGACATCATTTTCCTTCAAAGGTAGAAAATACATTGTTGTCGACCCAGGATCATCTGGCGTTACATGGATTGACGCTGAGGAGGATTGCAAGAAGAAAAAAGGGCATTTAGTCTGCTTTGAAAGTGAACAAGAATATAAATTTGTACACAATAAAACTAGAATTTTAACCTTCATAGGTAAGTTGCTACAGTAAAAATATGTGCAATGAGACCTTCTGATTATGAATATGGTTTAGCCTTTCAAAGAGAGGAAGTCCATTTATTCGAGGTTACAGCTACAGATAATACTTGGTTTGAGAGCCTCCATTGGGCAACAATACAGGCTGTCTTTATAAATGGATATCAGTCTTTGTCGTCTATCCTCAGTATACTCTCATTATTATTATTATTATTATTATTATTATTATTATTATTATTATTATTATTATTATTATTATTATTATTATTTTTATTTTTATTATTATTATTATTATTTTTATTATTATTATTATTTTTATTATTATTATTATCATTATTATTAATATTATTATTATTATCCACATTATTATTATCATTATTATTATCATTATTATTATCTTTATCATTATCATTATCATTATTATTATTATTATTATTATTATTATTATAGAATCATGCATTTTATGTTCACGATCAAATGTATGAAGACTGAATAAGAGGTCTAATCAGATGGGGAAAAGGGCAAGAGAATCCGAATAATCTACAAAAATACAGGGTGTAAAACTTCACCGGTAACTGTGCAAGCCAAACATGAGTGGCAACTTTCATGATTATCATTTTATGCATCTTAGTAAAGAGCATTTCAACATTAAAACATTGTTATTTTGTTTTTATGACAATTTTGGAATTATGGTTTAGGAGCACAAACAATTCTTTCGGAATTTTCTACTGGAGAAGGAATTCACCATCACTCAGTTACACACACACACACACACACACACACACACACACACACACACACACACACACACACACATATATATATATACATAAATATATATATATGTATATATATATGGTTAAATTGTAACAAGCGAGACGTCTTACAACACATCACGTGCCTCTCAATTATCTTCAAGCTGTTCTGAAAATCTGCATTTGGATTTTACATCAGGAGGTGAAAGGTTAAATGTGCGTAGGAGCCCTCGATTGGCACCAGCCACTTTTGGCAACACATCATTGAATATTTGCTATTGTATATGTCATTTGTTTGAAAGAAGGAACACCAATTGTAGTTTTAAAGAGAGTGCACAAAGACCATTCAAAGTGAATCAATTGTTAAGCGGCCGATTTCCATTCAGAATGAGAAAACATTCCACTGCGATGAATGCTATGCATACACATTGGACGAGCCACGTTTTCACACCATTCATCAGTTTTAAAAGAGTCATAATAACACAAGAGTCTGAATCTAATTTAATATGTGTAATAAAGTAAGACAAGACGTCTGAATGAGTGTTTTTTGAAAGAAGCAAACGTCCCTTAAGGGTCCACAGAACCTTCCAAAATGACGGAAAATCATGTCATAAATGTGCCAGCAAAGCAGCTTCTATACTACAGAATATCTGATGAATCAATTTCAGAAACATACTTCTGGTCCATGTTCATTCCGTAACAGAAAGGCAGCCTGCTCTGAAATGGTGAAGGCCTCAATCATTAAGCCTACCCCGGTGGGTGGAGGGTGGGTAGGCTTCTCCTGTTCGAATGGTGCATTTGACAGCCATACAAATGACCCATAACATTAAGATCCCTACCCCCAAGTAGTGCAAAACCACATTGAAAAATATTAAACCTTCCCCGATTGGAAAGGGGTAGGCTTATGCTGTTTGTGGGGTACATTTCTACAACTGGCAACCCTATGCAAAACTGAAGTCTCTTATCCCCAAGGAGTCCAAAAACACTTTAAACAATAACGTTTTTCCTTTTTTCTTAATCATTCTAGAGATGGCTGGGAATTGCAAGTCTTCATTTTAGCAATTTTGATTTTGTGATATCTCTGTCAAAAAAAAAAAAAAAAAAACTTTCTACAAACACTTGTCGTAGTGACCTACTTTTCGGGTCACCGCCACCATGATTTTCTGATAATCGGGTCATTCTCTCTCTTTTGGATTTTTTTACCGTAACTCGAAAACTCACAATGCAATCCAGTCAAATAAGCTATATGCAGAAACCTTGATTCCCTCACTACATTTTTTTAATAAAACATATGGGTTCCCAGTCGAAGGTCAAGGTCATGAAGCCTTTTTTCGAAAATGTTTGTGACTTTTGAGGGTTTGAATAATGAACGCCCGGAATCTCAAAAACTGTAACGACCGCTAAAGTATATTTGCACTACGGGGTGTGATTTATACTGAAATAATGTAACTGATATTTAGTTAGTGATCTTTACTTTTTGCCATGTTGAAAAAAAATCCTATTTTTTCTTAATTCGAAAACTTCTCAACCAATTTGAATGATGTTGAGTTCTGTGGATAGCTGACATCGGGGCACACAACAACCTGAGTAAGACCTAACCTGTCAAGTGTGAAGGTCAGGGTCATATGGCCTTTCGAAAAAGAAAAGTTTTTATCCCGCCCCCCCCCTCCCCAATACGTGCGAAATCTCATGGATGGCTGTGGCCTGTAAGTCTTCATATTAGCAGGATTACACTTGGGTTCTCAGTTTTGGACTTGATATGTGATTTGTCACCCTGACCTATATTTTCAAGGTTACGACCTTTTCCGGTGTAATTTTCCCTCAATATTTGGAAGGTCATAAGCCTGAATATCCAATGACCTTTGGAACACTATTGGCCTATGTTAAAACTACTTCTTATAGCTTCAAAAGGATACATTCAATTTGTGCTTTTAAGGGCACCACAACCCATTTATGGAAAACACATGTTAGCCTTTATCTCAAATTGTTATCAACAAATTTGAGTGATGTTCCATAGCTCAACTCTATGCCTAGCTGGACAATCTACATATGACCCTGAAAGCTCAAAGGTCAAGGTCATTTGGCAATCTGACGATTTTCAACCCGAAATAACTTGCTCAACATATTTTATTCTCATATGATTTTCACCATGTTGTGCTCAAAATATGGGAATTTCAACAGTGCACATTTTCCTGCAAAACATTTGACCTTCAGGACTTGATGGTAAAGGTCGTCAGCCATCCCAAAATTTTTAACTTGCCGTTAATTTGTCAACTTTCACCCGATTTTGATATAGTTGGGCTCAATGTATAGGGAATGCAAAAACCCCATCTAGCTATTATTAACATATGACCTTTCAAGGTCAAGGTCACTATCCTTAAAAACCTGCATTTTACCATAACCCGATCAGTTTTTATCGAATTATTTTCAAGTAGGGCTTAACATGTGCAAAATGTGTCACAGCACAATCGTATAATTTACATGTGACCTCTTATGGTCAAAGGTCAAGGTTATTTGACCCTTTATAAATTTCATTGAGCCATAATTTGATCAAATTTGCTCCAATTATATGCATATTCATACTCAAATTGTAGCTACTGTAACACTGCACAATTTTGTAATTAACATGCGACCTTTCAAGGTCAAAAGTCAAGGTCATTTTTCCCTTTGACATATTCATTGAGCACAACTTGATCGATTTTCATCCCATTTGGACCATATTGGGGTAAATTGTAGCTTTTGTAAAAGTGCAAAAGTTTGATAAACATGTGACCTCTAAAGGTTACACGTCAAGGTCATTTGACCCTTTGAAATATTCGTTGAGCCTAAATCGATCAATTAATATCCAATTTGGATCATATTGGGGTCAAATTGTACCTATTGGCACGCTGCACAATTTTGTAATTTACATGCGACCTCTAAGAGTCAAAGTTCAAGGTCAAATGATCCTTTAAGATTTCCATTGAACCACACCTCAGTCAATTTTAATTGCATTTGGATCATGCTGGGCTTATATTGTAGCTATTGTCACTCTGGACAGTTTTGTAATAAATATTTCACCGCTTAAGGTGCTACAAGGTGAGATGACTGAAGGAACATGGGCAGGGGGCTTCCTCTGAGCGATCGCTTGCAACCGGAGATGTCTAGTTTTATCTACAATTGTTTTAACACTAAGATGAGGCCTACCCAGACCTTGCACTCTAAATGGCAAGCACTTTGCAACGCAAACTGTACCTTTAAGCACAGAATGAGGAAGAGATATTTATTCTACTAGTGTGCTATTATAGCACACTTAATTGTGAAAATTGCGTATGTGTGAAGTCTTGGTCAGAACAGGCTACCTGTAATCTGAAGATAGAAGTGAAAACAATACACGTTATGTGTAAAGGTACCTCTTTACTGTCGAGCAAAATTGCTATTTCTTGGTGATGAAACATTCCATGTGCATCATGAAGACCAACAATCTAATTAACAAATAACAAAATCAAAGTTTGCTCGACTCTGATAACAACGTTATAATTACAGGATTAAATGACCAAGCAGCTGAAGGAATATTCCAATGGTCATGGGGGAAGGCAATGATATTTTCAAATTGGGCCCGGGACAGGCTAATTAGAGTGGACAGGAAAAGATCAGACCGCTGGACAAGGGAAGAGTACACTGACTGTGCTGCAATGACAGAGGAGGGATGGCATCACATACTCTGTATGACACCATATAAAGCTCTGTATGTCTGTGAGGTCCCTGATAAATATGGTAGGATTTTATATGTCTACACCATTACCTGGGTGTGCTGCCCTTTGTATCTCTTATTACTTCAGGCATGCTGTATGGAGAGGATTGCCTATATTTTGTGAAAAAGCTGCCCTTTTTACACAAAAAGCAAACATTGGTAGCATTTATTGTCAGCGTTTCAACATATGCATGTAACAATTATGGCTCCGGATTACACTGTTGCACCTCTGCACACAACTGTATTATAATTGCATGCAGAGATAATGGCACTGGATGACCTGGCTATCTGGAATGGAGAGATTATGAAAACACTAAGCTAAAACATAAAGAGTATTTTCAATGTTTATACCAATAGTCGCAGCACCACACATGTAGAGAAATAGAAGCTAATATACCAACAGTTCATTACCTTTTCGTGGAGGAAACCTATTTTTAGCAATATGTTCCGAATTTTATAATAATTTCTATTTTGGGACAAAGGCCTATAGAACTGTATTTCTGAGGAGTTTGAGTGAGAGCTGGACCAACAGTATGACTCTGTGGGTTCACAGAGACAACTAAATTATGATGCAACTAAACATAATGGCATCAAAGTTATATATTATATAACTACAAACACAAAGGTGGCCCAGAACTTTAGAAATTCCACTTTGGACATGACACAAAGCGCACAACTCACCACAGTGCATAATACGGTTATGAATAAATGTACACATCTCTTTACTTAACACACTGGTCGATCTATGAAAGCCGGCAGTGATTTAGATCAATACTCTCAGCTGTGAAATAGAATTTTGATTACTATGAACACCATTTGTTCTCATGAATTCAAGTTATTTTCACGCCACTGTATATAAAATCATGGAACAAGGTCAACTGTACATAAAGTTGGTGAAAGTATATATAAAGTTAGTGGCGTTTGTTGACCTTTGAATGATACACCAACGCAGTGGCAATCTACAAGAGAAGGAAAGCTTTAAAGTTCAAATTGAAACTTTATGGAATAATATTGCCAAGAGTTCATATTCTCAAAGCATTTAAGAAGGCAGGTGCTTTTTAAAGTGCAAAGCCGCCAGTTTGGGTGACATATAAAAATGAAATAAATTTTATTTCTTCAGCTTAGCGGACTGCTTCATTAGCTATGCTAACTAAACCAATGTGGGTCCACAAGGCTTTGTCCAATGTCAATCTGTCTTTTGTATGACCATTCATATTGATTCATCAGCCATGTGTTTTACTTCGTCCAAATTTCCTCAGCAGTGCTTCTGATATATATTTGGTTGGATATGTATGTTTTTCTATTTTTTCTGAAACTAGTCAGCCAAGTGTTCCAATATTATATAAGGACAGTTCTGACGAAACTTTGACAACAAGTGCTGTTGCAGTGATTTTTTTCTTATATTTTTTCCTTTTTTAAACTGTCAATTCTAATTCCAGTGTTTAAGCGTTATGTTTTCAAATTTAGTAATAATGTAGCTTCAATTAAGAACATACTTCAACGGTTCAGAGGACCAGTTTAAAGTCACATTCATGGGCAACTGACGGTCTCAAGTCGCGAGTGAAGTTAATTTCTTTATATTGCTTTTTAAAGATGTATGTTGATGCTTTGGTAACTCTTGAAACTCCGACTTTTGCTATATTTAACCTTGCTCAAAATTTTCAATTCCTTCTTTGAGTGTGACTCAAATTGCTTGACTATTTAACTGACTACCTTTAAAACTATTCAGCAGCTGGCGTTACTTATATGTTCATCTACCTAACCAATCATCTAAACTAGATGTGGTTATGCAAGACGATACATGCGTGTATAAGTAGCTTTTTCTAAAACCATTGATCGAGGCAAACCAAATTTGGCAGCGCGATATACCTTTGGGTGTTTCTGTCAAACTTAGTCGACAGGCTGTGTATGAGCACTGTCATAGATTTTTTAAATATTTTTTCTGGTCTAAAATCCTTTGAATTTTTAAAAGTGGTGTTATATTTTTTCAATTTGATGATTATGTTGTTGTTGTTGTTGTTTGTGGTGGTGGTGGTAGTAGTGTTTTTGTATTGCAAGGTAGTGAATGGGATTTCAAATTTGATGGCAGCTACATCATATAATAAATCGCTCAATGAGATGTTAAATTAGTTAGTATATAGATTCTAGTGCATGTAAACGCAGATGAAGGCTTGTATCAATCCCGCAACTGATCAATATCAAACGTGAAGGCCCTGGGCGTTAGCAAGGTAGCTCATCACCACAAATTTGCAGCAGATCAATCTTGGGAGATTGCTCGTTCGGGTTTTTGCCAAAAGGGGATAATTATAAACTGACCATCAAATTGATTAAAAATAACGTGGAACATTATGAATGCCCATAGAAACTGATCAGTGGTTCAACAGGCATGGTAACTTATCTTATTGGGGCGTTCCCAGCCTGCAAACTAAACTATCTTCTAACATGATCTTGGCTTCATCTCCACCACAAATGATTATAATGTGATACTTCCGTAACTTTCCGTTTTAACACTAGTTTTCAAAGTACGTTTACACTGCATAAGAGTATATGCACCGAAGGAGCTGTATATAAAAACTGCCTGAAATGCAACGAAGGAGTTTTGTTTTTAACCTTCTGGCCAAATTACCCTCACATGTACACTGCTTTTTTAACACATTTACTGCTTTTAAAGGACAACGTCACCAGCAGGATCAGACATGCAAAAGCAATGCGACCAAATGATATTAATTCAAATGGTTGATCATTTGTTTCTTATAAACATTGACATGTACAGTTAAGTCCACGATCAGGTAATATTTTCTGTAGTCTGATTTTCTCTCGTGTTTTTTTGTTTGATTCGCTTCTTTGTTTTTTGTTTTTTTGTTTTTTTGCAAAAAATACATGTGATGCAGGGTTCTTATTTTCAATGGGGATGGCCGGTAAAGTATTGAATAATAGGCGGATACAGAGGGGGGAGGGTGCGAGAGTGGGTTTCCCGCTCCCCCAGGGGGGTCCGGGGGCCCTCCTCTGGAACATTTTTGAAAATTAGGTTGTCTGAGGTGCATTTTAAGCACTCAGTCACTTTATTTAAGAGGAAAAGGTTCAATGTTTTCAAAGTGAGTTTTGTGGTAAGTACACGAAAAGTATTCACCATTTTTGGATGTTTTATTTGTTAATGTTTGTGCTGCTCATAAAAAAATGACTCTTAAACATTATTTATAAAACATCCAAAAACAGTACTACTCCTTAGCAGTAACTGTAATTGTAGACTATTAACTATTAAAAGAAACTTATTATGTTATATTTTTCCCTTGAATTTCGGCATTAAATACTAAGGGATGGATCAACACCTGCCATGTAAAATTAATTACAACAGAACAATATATATATATTTTTAATCTGGCCAAAGTTTTACCAACTTTGGATTTCATTTTTGTGCAAGTTCAAAATTTATGGGCTACTAGCATTACTTTTAATATGAATTTTAACCCAATAAATGTCTGCCTGCAAGACTGAGCATTAGACACCACCATGTACTGACCCTTTCCCCAGTGTAATGTTCTAACATCATACTGGGTAGAAGGGGGAAGGGTACATATACATCATAACATGGTGGTATTTGTAAGGACTGAGCAAGGGTCACAATAGCTAGAAGTAGAAGTTCGACCAGTTTCGTTGTGCTTCACAACACATCAGGAACTGTGGGCTAACCAACGTTACGTCTGATATATATGTCAAGGGGTAACTTTCTGTTGCCATGTAAAACACGTTATCGTGATTGCATAACACAGAATCTCGGTTCTACCAGGACGTTATTTTCAAGGTGAATTAGATTCAAAAAAATTTTGTATCCCAGCAGGCCTGTCAAATAAACACTGCCGTAGAAACAATGCTGGGGGTCAGCAAGTGTGATTAATCAGACTTCTGGGTGGTGGTACTACCGTACCACAAAGCCCTGAACACAGGAGCTTAGGACTGTGTGTAAAAACACAGTGTGGGTACAAGTGTGCAGTTTCCCAATGGGTTGCATAGGTAATATGCTACCCAAAGCAGAACCTCATGGAGGGATGAACTCTGAACAACAAAATAAAATAACATGGTGGTAGTTGTACATGCATTTTTTTGTGAAATTTACAGGAAATGGTGAAGTTGAATCATCCCAAGTATGCTTTCTTATAGTGACTTGTGACAGTGTTGATTCCAGGCAGTAGAAGTTGTGTGTTTTGACTAATTTATTAAAACACACACTCAGACTGTAATGTGTATCATGCAGAATGCATTGTTCCACAAAGGTTTAACTTGCAACAATTTTAATCATGCCACTGTAATGGAATATGTAGGGGCCTGCACTGTATTGCAAAGAATCCAGAAATAGTTAAGAAGTCTGTCAGTTTTGTTGACTAAATCCTCTTTGGGCCTAGTTTAAAGCTGTTCAAACTGTTGAAAATTGACACATTTTATCCTAGAAATCAATACAGAACACACTGGCTGTTGACAATTAAAACTGTTACAGTTATCGTTAAACTTAATGTTATTTTAACAACAGTTGACGGTGTTGTTGAATTTTGTTCAACATTATGTTGGCTCCATTTCTGTGGTCTGTACACTTGCTGATGAGTCCAGGGCAGACTGCATGGACCAATAACAAAGATGGACGAAACTCAGAGCACAATACGGCTGAAGATATCTATAAATCATATAAATTTGAATTTCAAATTGTAAAATTAAACAAGAAAAAGAAAAGTCATAATATTTGGCAAAAGCTTTGATTGGTGCCACCCAATATGAATTTTCATTGCAAAGTTTTAATAAATTGTCCTCTGGGTCCGGGTGAAGGCAAGTCCAAGTGGGGGATGTCAAATTAAAATATATTAGTAAGCTTTAAGTTAATACTCTTCAATCTTGTTTCAATCATCACAGATTTTCAATTTTTGTTTAACCTCTGAGGCTCTGACAATACAATCATGCATAACAACTAGCAACAATCAATTTCCATTTTTTTCTTAGACTTTCCAAACTTGTTTTTCCTTTTGAATTTAAGCCAATTTACATTACAACAACATGCATAGTTAAAATAAAGATTACATGTAAGTAACCCAAGATTTTGTAAAAAATGACAGTGGCAATTTGGAGGGGGAGTAAAATAAATATATATCTATATAAATATATGTACATATATAAATATATATATATATATATATATATATATATATATATATATATATATATATATGTGTGTGTGCGTGTGCGTGTATGTGTGTATTTATATTTAGCTGTTTTGTTATCTATGTTTTTGTTTGTTAGGTTGTGTGTTTGTTTTTTTTCTCCTTAATTTGGCAAGACAGTTTCAAAGTTTCATTTGTCTGCTTGCATAAATATGCAAAAACACTTATGCTGCCAATATTCATAGTAAACAAGCAATTAAGGAGAGGGGTGGCGGAAAATACTGCACTCTAGAATATTTGTACACTCTGACTTTCAACATCCAAAAATAAAATAAAATAAAATAAAAATAATAAAATATAATAATAAATAAAATCCACAGTGTAAACAACAGAGTTTCTCAAGTTGGAAAGTTTTCCAAACATGTACCTGAAGGCATGACATTTTTGAACAACCATTTCACTTTCAAGAATGCCACACAAGACAGAAGTTATTATAACAGGGCACTTAACTGCAGTAGCCGGGTGCAGCACAACCTTTGATATTTAAATTGATCTAATTGATTAATAAATTCATTTATCCATTGATTTATTTTTAAATTACCTATTTATTAATATTTACATCTGTCTATGTATACTTTACTATTCTTATGCCACAAATAACTAATACATTTCTTTCAGTTCAGGTCATTGCAATATCCATCAAATGAATCGAAACCTTTTTACCAAAATCCCATGATGCGTCCTCAAGCATCTCTTCGATGCATGTTTATTATTAGGTTGAGTGACAGTGAGAACTAATTAGGGGTAACCCATGAATGCTAAATTAAAAAAAGGAGAATACCTATATTTTTCAACATTTCACCATAACTGACACAACAATTCATCAAAAACAGATTTAGGCAAAACTTAACTATGATAACAATACACAATTCGAAGATGTTCTTAGAGAATAATTCTCAGAACTTTCTCTCGAAAGACAGATCATGAGATGTTATTGACATTAGTTCATGATCACCTGATTTGGCATTGTTTAATCATGACCTTATATCCAAAATTACAGTTACAGCCCTTTTAAAACTGGATACTTTACAGCTAATGTTCGATTCTCATGCGGGTCCCTCACATCATTGAAAAGCAAGTATGCAAAACAGCACAATGATGTATTAGACGTGCACTGCAGCAAAGTGTACTCCAAAGGGGGAAATGATTCCTATGATCATATAAAGTAGCATAAGCAAACTGAATGGAATGAACCTCGGTATAAAGCTTGTATGATATTAAAGTATATCACGTTGAAACCATACTAAGGGTCCCTGGTTTATTTGTGACACATTTAAAAAACAAAAAAAGTATTAATAATTTATGAGACATTCAATGCTTTTAGCGGTGAAAGAATGAGATTTTATATTTTCCCATTGTATCAAATGTAGCCTGTGAATTACCCAAGCCTGAATATAAGGGTGAGCGATTAATCTATTTCTAAACCTAATGTAAGCTAAATTGAGTTATGCGTATGATGACGTATGAGTGGCGTGTGGGATTTTGCATTTTATGATGTTTAACGAAAATTTGTTTGTAGAATGCTTGTTTACCAGACAAGGATTATCTTACAGTGGCGTTATGAATAAAACTGCAACTGGAAAAACGTGTCAACGATGGGACAAGAACTACCCTCATGAGCACATTTTAACTGATCGTTCATTTCCAAATGACAATTTCAATCGCACAGAAGCTTCAAACTACTGTCGTAATCCTAACCACGACGACGTTCCATGGTGCTTTACCACGGACAAAAGACTCCGTTTAGGCTACTGTAACATACCTATTTGCCAGTTAGGTAATATTCTAATTTCACTTTTTGTTTTTGAAATCCATCAAATCACACTGTCACAGAGTTAAAGACGTTTAGTTGTGCAAGCTGAAATTTCTCCTGATTTGATAACTTTCCACGGTTCTGCAAAATTGCATAGCCATCTCCAAACAAAATTGCCACATGGTAGGTCAGAAACATTTAATGACATTATGGAAATATAGCAACCTAAGTTAAAAAGCATTACACATGTGACTTTATTTGCCCATCACTAATAATCATGGGTGTATTTCAAATGAAGTAGCGTCTGTCAGGAAATAAAAGTGTATGAATGTATGTACATACGCGTGTTTGTGTACCACATATGGTTTTACCATGATAGTATGTCAGTTTTTTTTGCCTCGCAGAACAACTGACAAAGAAATTAATATGATAGGCATATTACTTTCTGCAATACTGGAATTTTTAAAAGTTAATAGAAATATTAGGTGTTCATCTCGCCATGATGTTGCAGCGACCATGTACGTTTTCAAATGAAAATTAAAGTACATGAACGTATGTGCATAAGTGTGTATGTGTATCATATTTAACTTCATCATGACAACATATGATTTAAATACGTTACAGAGCAACGAACAAAAATATAACAATGATAGGCATATTACCTTCAGCATTGCTGAAATTTTTCTAAAAGTTAATATGATAATGGTGTGGTGTTAAGCTCGGCAAGATGTTGCAGCGACAATGTATGTTTTGAAAACTGTGTTTTACGCCTATTGTTCATAGAATAATTTGTACCAAGTACCTGAAGACTTATATTAATGAAATAAACTTAGTTCATACTATATTGGACGGGGGAACGGCAATTAATGTCTCGGCCAGTTACCCTTAGGTGATAAGGGCCACAAATACCATGTACACGTTGTGATAATGACTCGAGTGATACAATGCAGATAGTTACATAGTATCACACTTTATCTTCCACAATGATATAAGATAACCGAATCTCCATATACTAGGTTGTCTACTTGTACTTGACATTATGCTTACAGACCCATAGTCCAGATGCAGCTGATGTCCTAAGTTTGCATATTCCATTACGTTTGACCATTACATGATCGCATGACCGCAAAAATGGACGTCGTGTATTTTGCACATGATTATACCTTAGAACATATGGCTTGAAATGAAAATAAAAATGAAGCTCTAGCAAAGAGCCTTACTTATCTTGTCATAAGCATGAAACCAAAATGCTTGCAATTACATACTGTTCAAGTGTCCAGCTAGATGCTCATGTAACACATCAATTTCACTTTCTGACAGGCAACTTTTCTTCCTGCACTGGCATGCTGTGCCACGGAAGTCAATTGAATGTGACAGATAGGAAGATATTGGCTAAGCTCCTGTTTCACAGGAAGTCAAGTGATCAAATAAAGGGTTAAACATAGGTCACTGAAATGCACAATTTCATCACTGTATTCTAGAACTTTCGTACTCAGAATACTTACCCAGATCTGAATTGTTGGACACAGTAGATTTGGGGTAACATTGCTAAATCTCAATGAAGCAGTTTGCAAATGATGATGTTAGAATTTAGATAGATGTGCCGTTGAAAAGAAAAAAGCAGTAAACGGGTAGTTATCAGGAAAGAGAGTGTACACACAAATACATCAACAATTATAAAATGCATTAGTCAAGTTATCCCGACTCATAGAGAGCCAGCCAAGCTTACTTACTACTCAAAGCATGACATATGCCAGTTACAATGCCCACCTTCAGAATATTCTAGATCGTAGTGAAACTCAACAAAGAATGACAAAGATGAGATAACTTTAACAATAATAATATATCCAAAAAAAAAAAAAAATCAGTCCAAAGTTGGTAAATGAAATTATACACTTAGCTATGCTGATACTCCAAAATTTACCAAAATGCAGGTAAGTCCTAATCCCTGGTGAGAGATTCTTCACTAGTACCGTCCCACAGTTCCAGGTACTATGGTAGGTGCCAAATAGTCTGGTCCAAATCCCACAGAGGCACAGTTTTCTTTCAATGTGGTACAACGAACACGGTGCTGGTCCAAATCCCACAGAGGTACAGATTGGTTCCAATGTGGCACAATTAAACACCAAATATGCCAGTCCACTCAAAGGCACTGTTCACACCCCACAGGTACAATGTATAAATGAGTGTCTCCTTAGCAATAGCAATGGCTTAATCTCCCACTGACTTGAAGACACACAGCTTCTGTCAGGTCTTGGAATATTCCTCCTCCAGTTATAAAGGGAGTTACCTTATATACCCATGCTGAGACCTCTGACCAATATTCTACATAATTTCATAATTAATCACACATCATACTTTCCTGTGATCTTTCCAGACCACATAAAAATATTTCGCTTTGTTCACTACCGTGCCTGTATGTAGGTCACCACTTCAGGTACTCTATCGTTTACAAGCTACATTAGAGTCACCCCAACAAAAAAGGCCAACTCTGTGACCTGGCACACACTCAATGAATACAGTGACCTATCAAAACAAAGAGCCATACCCACATTCATTGCATGCACATCATAAACTGTCATATCATAGATGGATGGATGGATGGACAGATGGACAGACAGACAGAAAGACAGACAGACAGACCAACAGACAGACAGACAGAGAGACAGACAGACAGACAGACAGATAGATAGATAGATAGATAGATAGATAGATAGATAGATAGATAGATAGATAGATAGATAGATAGATAGATAGATAGATGTGCTTCGTCTGTATATTTTCAATCACGACTTCACATATACAATGTATTTTGTAATTTGGTCCACTAATTCTACCATCATGCATGGATATTTCGAATCATTAGTTTTCCTAACTTCAATGCACACATAAATCCGAGGGCTCAACTGATGTATCCCTTATTCAGGACCAAAACTTTGGCAGTCCTTATGTTTAATAAATTGTCATAAAAGGGGCTTTTTCTCTCTCTCCTTATATTTGTTCCCAGTATCTCACAAATTATTTACTCAAACACACCCGTGGAGAGAACTGGCAGCAGGTAATATGAGAGTAAGGTTTGCTCCTTCATGACTTTCAGCAAATTTGGAATAGGTATTCAATATCCAGGCTCCTACTCTTAGGCTCTATCTGTTATCAGGCAGTTTCGACACTCGTACTGTTTGAACAAATACTATAATTTACGTGCAATTCATAATAGAAAATATAAGTGGCGAATAGATCAAGTAGCTGGCAAACGTTTTCAGACTTGCATGTCTGTTTTACTTAATGTGTATTATTCTGGGAAATGCATAAATTATTGCCATGCCAGTTTGTCTGAAATTATTCAAGAACATCGAGTAATTGTTTGTTTTGTGCACTTCATCACATGCAACCTTTAATTCATAATTCCGCCTTAGCCACCTGCACATCTTGATTTTTCTCCTTCTTTATTAAAGGCACTTCTTAAGTAAGTCAGAAGTTAGCCATTTACTCATGATAATGTTTCTTAGCATTAAGATTTCACGCGGGGGGGGGGGGTTGAAATACCGTGCTGTACATAATAAACAAAGTTAATATATCCAAAAGAAAAAAAAAACAATATAAACAAGCTGATATTTATATGGTTTTCTCCCCAACATGTTCCAAAGGTGCAGATTCGCATCGTGAAAAACCCTACTGCACTGTTAAGTGGTCCATACCATCAAATACAGTTTTCATCGCGGACTTATTATCAAGGAGACAACATATGGTATCCAGTTTCTTCGTCTGAAGATTCTAAATTCGTTTCTCTTGACTCATCCATGGCGTAAAAAGGGGAATATCATATGCCTCTCAAATGATCATTTAAAAGTATATCTTCAAAATGAAACCTTTTAAAGAAATAATATTAAGCGCATTTACCAATTACACGTTACAGTCATGGCCCCTTGTAGGGATTGCGAGATAATTGACTCATAGGTTGGAATACTAAGGCACACCTGTCATGTTTAGTTTTTGGGCTTTTATGATATCAAAACACGTTCTTGTCTGTGCCATTAGATATATCTCATCTCTAGTACTATTTTATGCCATACTAAAACCTACTGGATGGCGTTTAAGGACAGCACACTGGAAATAAGTCAGAAGAGTGCCATTCCTTCAGTTATTTTCAAATGTTTGCTGGTTTAATACTTGTCAGTCCATCTGTATTTTTATATTTGGCCACTTAATTTGCTTTTTTACCATAAAAGGAACATGGTTGTGAAATATCTACAACATACAAAAATGTTATGTTCTGTTCCCTGTGGTATGATATGGGATAATGACAAACAGAAAGCATTAATGCTTCAGATACACCAATTAATGAAATTTATGCGTCTTACTATCAGCATCGTGATTTAAAAACAATTAACCCCCACAAAGATCGTTTAATTTCATTTTGGACAAACGTCAAATTCTTTTAAGGACTCGTGTTGTTCCTGTATATTATTTGTGTATTGCTGTTGTGTCGTGTTGTTAATGTTATGTAAAGCAACATATAATGCACCCATGCTAATCGTTGCTTGGTGCCGATTGACAATCCCTTCTAAATTACTGTTCACATAAACATAAAATTATATATAAAGATTTTATGTTATGTTACCACATTTATCCCTTGTACATGTCAACGAAAGTGCTAAACTGTCAAACTTTATAGGCAGGACAAAGATATACAATCTGTAGGTCACCCTAACAATAAGCGTGATGAGAGTAATAGCATGAACAACTTAATCAGCTATATGGATAAACGATCCAGTGAAGGTAACATGCTCCAGGTCAGCACGTTTGGAGAGGTATCCACTCTGAATATTACTTCTCTTTTAGAACTGCACTTTTTAGAGGTAATTTTTTGGCACTATTGTAACTAACAAATCAAACAGGTCAGAGTATGAAAAGTAGTCTTATAGAGTGTCATCAACCCAGCATTTATATAAAAGCTAGCCCCATGTTTGAACTACACAGTCAGCTAAATCATGCGTGGAAATAACGTATATCGATTAGCATTTTCATTTTTTTTTATGATGGGATACCTTGTATTTTTATTCCTGAGCCACATAACATCTAGGTTTACCAAGATCAACCACTGTCAAGTCATAATGCATGAAATGTGAGACAATTTGTAAAATTTTGAGAATAAACAAAGATGATATAATCCGAAAAAGTATCACGTGCAAATTTCAGTTCGAATAATGTCAATACTAAGAGTTTAAAGTATTTATACAGGTTAAAAGTAAGATAAATATACCCCAAAACAGTAGATTATCGAATAAAGGTCGATTATTTGTATGGCAGTGTAAAGTTAGTTCTATGTACCGCTCATTTAAATTACTTATTCCCCCAATGTTGCCAATGCTTTTTATGTTGTTCAGAATGTTTACAAACAAGTACTGGGAGGGATTACTTGGGAAAATTAAACACAACTAAACATGGACGAGCTTGTCAAAGATGGGACACACGATCTACAGACCACCGCATTAAGGGTGATGGTTTTGCTTCCGATAAATCTTTGAAACAGGCATCCAATTTCTGCAGAAATCCTGGCAATAAGAAAAACGGGCCTTGGTGTTACACAACACAGAACAGATATCAATGGGAGTATTGTGACCTCCCACCATGCCGTAAGTATGAATGTTGGATTCCTTCAGAGCAGATAGAAAAAGCAAAAGTGACACCCACAGAGAAAGGGGGAGAAAAAATGGATGGCCATATGGACAGACAGGTCAAAAATACAGATACATACCTTCACGTCTGCTCTATTGTAAGCCTAACGATTGGCACAATTACTGTCATGGGTATAACCAATGGACAGGGTTTCTTAACCTACATTGTTACATTTGCACGCGTTATATGGTATTTCTGTCTCTTGACATATGTTATTTTGTCAAGCGCTGACAAAGTGAACGTGTAGCTTTTTTCTATTTGCACGGTCATGACTATTATGCAGGTTTGATAGGTTTCCTTACGTCACCTAATGCTAAATCTACTGCATGATTCAGCACTGTGGCTGTTTATGTATCTGCTGCACTATAACTAAATGGATGTTGTTATAAAGAAAGGGGCTATGTTAAAATAAGATACCTACTTCAGTTTCGCTGGACAAATGACTGTTGTTTATCATGCTACTGCAATATGGTAGTATAAAGTTTTACATTTGGTGTAAAGATACGTTTTTTTTCAGAGTACCATCCACATTGGTTTTCGTTTAGAAATAGTTGGTACTATAGACGCTACGCAATAGAGAAGGAAATAGCTTGGACAGATGCTCAATCTGACTGCTTGCGCATGGGCGGCTACCTCGTGTCTATTAACGATTCTCGTGAATATGGATTCTTAACTATTCATGCGGGGAGGAATCATGTGTTTATAGGTATGATCGAAATAATACAAGTAAAATGCAAAAGAAGCTCAGCTATTGATACCCTGGAATATACAGGTCAAAACGTTTGCAGCGTCCCTTTGATTGGTATAATTTTTAAAAAACCACTACATTTAGTTATTTTCATTGGGAAATCGATATATATTTATGTATTTGAAGAGAGAGAGAGAGAGAGAGAGAGAGAGAGAGAGAGAGAGAGAGAGAGAGAGAGAGAGAGAGAGAGGGTATATGTAGACACACTGGTAAAGAAATTCTTCAAGGTAACTGAGAGGTGAAGCTTCTAAATTTGCTGAATGTGATCAATATAGTATTCCTGATGGTAACAATATCTATGACAGAGAAATGGTGCACAAAAACTTGATACTAGTACTAAATTTAATATTTACTTATTATTATCATCATCATCATCATCATCATCATTATATTCACTAATAGGGCTGTCCGTGTTTGAAAACAAGACAATGTTCCGATGGTCAGATGGCAAACCCTACATTTTCTCCGACTGGGCCAACTCCGAAATGAGAGCAAGGAAAATAAGCTGGCAACCAACTGCATCACGCAGCAGTAGGTGTGTGCTTATGGGCATCGATGGCTGGTACTCTGTATCATGTAAAAAACCAATCATGGCCACATACTTCTGTGAATTTGATAATGATTTAGGTAATTAAGACATCCTATATTCTAAGTTAATGTTATTACCTCTACAGATACAAGGTTGACTATTTTAATTTTACAAAAAACCCTATTTCAAGGACTAGGAATGTTTTGAGGTGGAAATGTGGAAGCTTGGGCACAGAAGTATGGGTTGTTAAGATTCATTGGTTTGCTTTAAACGACATGAATATATTATGTACAACGATATAACAATGCTTGCTAGGGTGTCTATCATACTGTGATGTTGCCAGTGATATAATTTTAAAGGGACCAACGATATTCACTAACCGAATGCACTGTTTTCAAAGTGTTCTCAAAAGCATGCTTTTTACAGAAAAATAAATTTGATACAATTATTAATGGTTGCATATCATGAATGTTCAGTAAACTTTTTCATCTTATCTGTTTCTTTGTGTGTGTATGGAGCCTAATAAGTAGAAGATGCAACAAATTATCATAGCATAAAGCAGATAATTGTCAAAAACTTTATTCTGTTTTGCAATTGCTTTTTTTTTTTTAGCAAAAACTAGCATACCTGGCATGTGTGCTTCTTACAGAAGTAACAGAAATCAGCTGGCATTATGAGCACTCTACGTTTTGCAAGTCCCATGCAAATGGTAAAATAGTTTGAACTTAGTCTTGAAATGTGGTACACAGGCGCCATAATTGATTAATGATTTGAATATTTCCGTGATCATAGAGGCACGATTTGAATAACAATTTGTAACAAGGAAAATGGTTGTGCAGATTACAGCAAAGTGCCCTTTATTATATATCGAGAATGCATGCATGATACAAACGTCTGCTTTCCACAGAGCTACATAATAACACATATATGGTGTCTTTAGAAGCGGGAGACTGCATGGACTTTATGTACAAGTGTGGGTCAGGGGAGTGTATCTGGGATTCCTTCTTCTGTAATAATCACATGGATTGCCAGGATGGATCAGATGAATGGGATTGTCAAAGTATGTACATCAACAGAGTCATAATCCAAATGTTCTCTTCGTTCTAAAATATAATCTGATGACTTGCAAACTAAGATTTTTCAGAAACACTTACTTCAGTATATGTATTTACAAATGTCTAATACCAATCTTATTAATTGATTCCGGGTTCTGTTCTTGAACTATTTGATAGCAGATGCATACTTATCCAATCACAATATATCGTCTTTTTCCCCAAAAAGGTGTGAGCGCTTTGATTGTCTCTTTCAAATGACTTAAAACCTAGATTTCTTTTACAAGTGAGATTAAAATTAAATTGTACACACCCTTCGCTTATTTTTAAGGATCAGCTATAAGAACCTCGACTTTTCATGAACGATATTTTGTTTTATCAATGGCATGTTGACAATTAAGACATATATGCCAAGATTACTGAATTTACAGGCTCATCTGACTTTTCTTGTGGGGATGGAAGTTACATTCATATATCTTTATACTGTGATCTCAAGCGTAACTGTGGAAACAATGTTGACGAAAATGGGTGCAGTAAGTTGTGTTAAAAATATATGTTCAGTTGTGTTCTGTCACAAATAAATACTGTTGTGAATGTTGTAGGAGTTCGTCACATTTTAGCATCGATCGCTTGATACGTATTGAAGATGATATAATTTTCACCTTCAGCTGCATATGTCCAGCATATAGTATTGTTATCATTTTAACTTTCAGTGACAATTTTCCACAAGATCGTAGATATAATAGTTACTGCATTTCTAATTGATTTTTGGTTAGTTACATACAAATACAATTGTACAAATAATCTTGATCTGGAAAGGTTGTTCACTGTCATGTATCACCAATAACTGCTGACGGAATCTGTTCATCCCTGCATCTACCAAATAGATCAGAAAAGCATTACACATACCAATTTATTCAAACCCATCAATGACACTAAAGAATTAAGAGTTACCAAAACGCCAACATTTGTCTTCCAGTACCAATGTGAAGAAAAAAAAAATTACTCCTGATTTAAGACAGGTGGTTTATTAACCAGTCCTCTCAACCTTTGATATATTCTTCAATTACTACAAACCCTAGTTTTTGTAACACATATAGGCCTGACCACTTAGAAACCCAATATTATCACTTGTCACTGAAATTCACTGGAGCACCTTTTTGGAACATAAAATGAAAGGAAAGGACTGGGAAAGTGATTCAATATTGAACTATTTGTAAATTCTATCTAAAAACCATTTTTTTTTACTCGTTTAAGTTTACCTCACATGCAATCCCTCGGAGTATCGTTGTGCCAATGGAATATGTATTCCAGCAGCTAAAAAGTGTGATTTTGAAAGGGACTGTTATGATAGTTCTGATGAAGATATGTGCGGTAAGTGAGCGTTTATAGTTGCTCTTTAGTGCTTGATATATCCCAAGGTTCCCAAATGGAACAATGTCCCTTCCATCAGTGTATTTATATCTGTTTATTGCTAATTAAGAACACTTATCCTTGCACATTTGGGTGTCAACCCTTAGTATGCTTTACTTGTGATTGAAACTTCTAGATGTCAGCTATCGGTATCGTTTTGCCCCTTGTTCAAGTATTCCCTAATAGCAGTTTTTATTGCTTAACCTACAGAAAATAGAATGCAATAAATACGACAATGTTGTTATCGCTCTGGACATCTAGTGCCAAATAATTAACGTAATAGTACAGAAAGACATGATCCATATTCATAAATTCCAAACCCAACAATGAGAGCAAAGAGATTCCAGAATTACCAAGGCATCAACATCTATCTTCCAATACCAATGTGAAGAAATAAATTTCACTCCTGACTTGAGACAGACAGTCACCCATAAAAGGCAACTTCGGAATTGAAATTGTACTAAAGTTTTATGATAGATGTTGCAGTGCGATTGGTCTGAAAATCAAGACAATAGCACTTCAAAAAAAAAAAAAAAAAATTTAAAAGAAAAAAACAAAAAAACAAAAAAACCCGGACTGAGGCCTGCTGCTACCTAAAACTAGGATAAAAGGTAAACTTTAATGTCAAAATGCATCTATATGTTGCAGATAAATATGAGGTGGCTGTTGCATTCAATTGCTATGACGGATTGTCTATTCCACGAAGGTACATGTGTGATGGCATCGCCAGTTGCCCGAGTAACCCACCAGAGGACGAAGACTTCGAAACATGTAAATACAAATGGAGAAATTCAAACACATGCACATATACATATATATATATATATACATATATATACATATATATACATATATATATATATATACTATACATATATATGTATGTGTGTGTCCGTGTGTGTGTGTGTGTGTGTGTGTGCGTGAGTGTGTGTGTGTGTGTGTGTTGGTTGTCCCATGGCCAGAACAGTATCTGACCCTGGACAGTTCCCCCAAGAGCCCGTACCCGCTATATAAATATATATGTATGGTCTAATGCCGGGAGATTTTTTCACTTTGGGATTGTATGGTAAACATATTCGTGTACACTGGTACATCTTGTGTATGCAATACATGAGATTTTTAGTAATTTTGGCATTTGTGAATACCCATACCTCTCAACCACCATTGCCTAGACCCCCATGTCGGTGCCACAATGCCTGACACAACTGAGTTGGGACTCAATTGTTCTAGAGACCTAGCAGTGCCACCACTAAGGTCTTGTGGATGCAGTAGGTTGACTCTGGGTTCGCATGCATCTCTGTCCTTCCTTCCTCTTTGTGATTGGTCAGTGAACGTCATCTGTGCAAGGAAAGCAGGGTGGTCGGGTAGGCTTCTCTGGTGGTCGAGAGTCCAGTATACTCAATTATACCAAAATTATTAAAAATTTCATGCATCAGTTATGTAAAGTTACCTTTTTCCACCACCACTGCAGGTTTACAAATGCATTGGAGGAGGGCGTAAATAAAAAGTACACTGACCAACAACCACCAGCACAGATACCCTGGGGAAACCATCAGTGTAACTGAGAAGGTGATGTCTATTGGGAAAACTTCAGAGGTTTGTGCACATGAGGTCGCCAACAGAAGAATCCTGGCCTAAGCCTGAAAATACTCCTTACCAACCATCAATGGACTGCAATGGACCCCTCAGAATGCTGGCCTGCCAACCTGAGAGCAGTCTGCAGAAAGAGATCTGCTGTTTATTTCCACTACTCAGGTCTTTAGGATCGAAAAAGACTAGTGAGTCCTGCAAAACATGGTTGGTGCTGGGGGACAGTCATATTGTTCTATAAGGCAGTGTCTATTTGAAACAGGTCTGCCAGCTCTGGGCATAGCTGACCATGGGGACGTCTGACTTTTACATGCTGAGACAAGGTCTAGACCTACTCTTTTTTAGGTATGCCTACCTATAGATTGCATCTGAGTCTTAACCTTGAGGGCACCCTTGAACTGGAACAAGGTTTAAACTGGAACAAGGTGGCTGTAGTGAAGGGACAAGGGAAGTGTAGCAAACAAGTATCAGGAACCTATGGAGCCTTCTACACTTGTAAAGGCATAAACACCTTTCTCCAGCATGATCAAGTTGTGCAGGTAGTGCTCAGCCAATGTTGTATATGATCACCAACAGAGAATATCCACAAGAGCTACAGTCCTCAGGGCTCACCAGGAGGCATTGAAGGCTCGCATCCAGCTAACTTGGACAGCTGAAAGAAGCATGACCAACCAGCCATTTAAGGCAGATGATCATGGTCCTGTCGTTGCCTATGCAACAAAAATATGGGACAAGTAAATTCAGCTTCAGTGTTGAAAAGTGACTTTCTCAGGAGGACAAGTAAATTTTGTCTCCAACTTATCCTGGGACAAGTGGTCAAAATCTTTAATGTCAAACCTTCTTTTAAAGAAGGTAAGGTCTATCAATTCAATTGTTTGACCACCTGCAGTATGTGACCATTTTGGGCTGGCAGCAGGGGTGGTCATAAACAGCAGGTACCACTGTAATAAAACTGTTAAACTTGGAAGTAACAGTTTGTTTCATCAATTTCAAGGTGCATGTCTCTGTCTCAGAGATATTAAAATCTCATTTCAGTGAATTGAACTGATTTCTTTGTGCTTTTAAGACATAAGACTGCATGTTACATGCTGTTTGAAAAATAAAATAAAATAAACAAAAGAAATTTAATTTCCCTACTCGCCTACTATTTTTTTTGCAAGTCTGTCAGGAGAAACACAGGTATTATTCTGTTCTGCCTAATGATAATGTGTTTGTGTGCCACTAGGTCCTGGATGTGGAGGAATGCTACTAATATTGCCTACAGTTTTAACAGTTTATGTAATGGGACCCAGCTTGCACTAGTCAAAAGCGTTACTCTGTTTGGCCCTCCATGTGGGCTCCCATCTGGAGCAGTGAGTTTGTGTACATAGTGAGTTGTACCTCAAACGGCATCAACGTCTGACATGACATGCCATTGTCTTGCTTGTTCCACCAAATGAGGTGTGGGTGGTCCTGTGGGTGAACCGGCAGCTGCACTAGGTAGCCCTGGTCCTTTTACCATCTGTCCCACAGAGCGTGCTGTAAAAGATAAAGGTGTAGGTCACCCAGGGTGACCTAGGAGTCCTTCAAGGTGAGGGAGCTCATCAGGGTTTGCCACTGACTGGCCCAGTAAACCTGATGATCCACTGGAGCCTGTCCCACCTCTCCTCAAAAGGATGTCAGATGAAGGCAACCAGATCAAACTGGATGCAGAGAAAGACAAAGATCTGCTCTGTTGTTAGGCTGTACTTGGGGAGTTTAACAATTAGGCCTAAGCATTTGCAAAGTTTTAGAATGGATCTGCCAGTTATCACATGAGTCTGTACTGTACTCTGATGAAGCTGAATGCCTACTGCTTGTACAAAACGGGTGAACACCAGAGGTAGTGTTGCTTGGGCAAACAGAATCACCCCGAACTCGTCAATTTGGCCCGACAGTGTCAACCCCGAAACTTCCCTGAAGTCTCCAAGATGTGCACATTTAAGTGGGTGTCCTTGAGGTCAAAATATGTCATCCACTCCTGTGGCTGCAGTGCTGTTGCCACTAAATGTACGTTTTCCATCCTGAAGGATGGAATTGCCAAGTACTCATTGAGAGATGAGAGGTCTATAACATGATGTCCACTTTTGTACGGCTTTATGACTAAGAAACGTAGTTTGAAAAATCAGGGCAACCTGGAGTCCTCCACCCACTCTATGGAATTCTTGTTCCATAACTTTAACACTGACTCTAGGAAAGCTGATGCTTTTAGCTCCTTTGTGTAGGGGGTGTGGGTGAACCTCTTGGGTTTGCAGCATAGTGCAGGCCTGTGTTTAACCGAAGGCAGTGAATAGCTTGGGGTATTTAAGGCAAACAGATTCTCTGTGACAGACACCTACAGTGAGCAGAAGACACAAAGACAATCACCAACTGGGCACTTGGAGACATCTCTGGTGAAGGCAGAGGGTGGTGCTGAGGAGGTGTGGTCCAGAGGCCATAAGTCGCAAGCCCTGAAGCTTGCCTCGCATCTTGCCTTTCCTGGCCTTTTTGCCCCCCCTCCCCCAATCACTTCCCACTCTTCATATAACCTCGTCCTGGGGGTGTGGCTCAGGCAGGGTTGTGGTCTGGTGTGGTCTAAGTCCCAACCTCTGGAGTGGCAACAACCAAGCAGGAAAGCAACAAAACAAAGTCTGTCAATACTTTTGTCCAGGCCTTTTTCGGGAGAGTGGGCCCAAGGGTCTTGCACTTGTCAAACAATGTCCACCACCTCTTCTTACAAACAGTATATATGAGAAGAGGGGCCCAATTGGTGTCCAGGGGGAGAATGGGTCAGACAGCTTTATACTCTCCAGATGGGTGCCCCTGCATAGCAAAAGCAAGTTTGCTTCTAGAGTGCAGGCCTTCCTGCTCTGGTGGTCAGTCACCAATGACAACAGTCATGAGCAAGGCCGCCTGACCAAGCCAGTCCTGTACCTCCTTTGAAATCTGTGCTGTATGCTGGCGGTAATCCAAAAGGAACCTCAGGGCCTTTAGCATCTTCCTGTAGTATCCTGAATGCATCCAGGGATATAGAAATGGCTTTTCATGCCTTCACATCATCTTCCTCTCAATCCAAATCCACTGGAAGTGACTGGAATGGATAAATCTGCTCTAGGGCTAAATAACATGTGACAGGGCTCTGCCCCACAGAGCAACATCGGCATGGCCAATGTCTGCTAGCTAGCTAGCTGTCTGGGCCTACTGAAGGAAGAGTCTGAAAGCAACAGCACCTCCTTCTCCTCTGCAGTGCCAGTGTCTAAACACTTGTCACTAGGCATTGGAATTATAGCACCCAAAACCTTGTGGAACACCTGTTCACCCAAGGCAAATGGGGTGCCCATTGTGACAGAAGCATGTCAATCACCACGCCTTGAGTTGGGTGATGGACAAGGTTCACAGAAGTTGTCACTTTTACCTCTGCAGGCTACATCTGCTCCTCCCACAAAGGGTGAGAGAGCTGGAATTCTGGGAGGCTTGGAGCAGGTTGCTGCTAACTGAGGGTTTGGCTGGCTTGAAGGCACCTGTTGGAGTTGCAAGAACTCCAGAGCCTGCAGATTGAGTGATAGTTGTCTCAGAACAGAGGCAGCAAGCTGCTCACCCAAAAGTACCAACTCTGACATAGTGGGAGTACTAGTGGGGGCAGATGGAGACAAGGTGTCCATGTGACCAGGTCAGGTCGTCAGGAGGGGCAGCAGGAGGCAATGCCAGTACAGAGGTAAGAGGTGCCAGAGTCAGCACTTTGGTTGCAGGCAACAATCGCAGGAGCTAAAGGACCCTTCAGCTCAGCACTGCTAGACACCAGCACAGACTTAGGTACCGTCTCTGGTGATCTGAGATACTCTATGTTTGACTCAAGCTTCTGGATCAGGAAACCTGAGCAAATGGGCCAAGGTTTTGATGCTGTGGGATACCCAAATGTTTGACCTGGGAGCTTAAGGAATCTGCTGGGATTCTGGGATACCTGGACAGGGACCCATGGGTCTCCACTGTGGATCACCTGTTTTGCTTCCTTGGGTTCTAAGTGTTTGGACTGTGGCATTCGGGCTGGAAGATACAGGTTGCTCTTTGTCTGGCTAAACAGCTGAGATCCAAAGTGGTCAGTATACAGGCTGGAAACCGTTTGCTGGATCAGATCCATTTGAATCTGTTGGTTCTTAGCCATCGTCTCCAAGACTAATGAGAGTCTTCGAGCAGTGGTCAAACAAAGAACCGCTGTTAATCACTTAAGTGGCACCAAGTGGCCGGGGTCCTTGAGTGCAGATGCTTTGCAGTTTGTCATGTGACTCTGTTGTCTGTATTCCCTGTTCCCAGAGGGAGTTTAAGTGAGGAGACTATGACCACTTGAGCATGTGTGTGAGATGTGTGGGTTCACTTTCACATCTCTAATCGTCTCGCTGGGGTAGATGACTAGCTGGTCTGGTGTTAAGCAGCAATCTTATGCCTAGTCCTCTCATCCTTCCTTCTGAACTGCTCATAGAGCAACCACTTGTCATCTCCCGACAAAGCACAAAGCCCTGCATGTATTCTCTTGAGAACACATAAGGGAAAGATATTGGTAACAACCGTAGCAGTGCTCATTGCTATCCCTGGCTGTCATGAAGTGTTTCATAAGGAGTCCATCTTCTGCCCTCTACCCAACTAAGGGACTAGGTCTCTGACTCCACACCCACAGCACACTGCCAAGCAGTGAATGCCTGAATGCCATTGTCCTCCCTCTGTCTTCAATTTGATCTACTAGATGCCATCTTTGCCATCTTTGAAAAGAACAGATTCGAGCCGAGTCCAGGCCTAATTCCACAATTCTCTAAGGGATCTGGAGGTAAAATTTAAGCAGTCCCTATCTCAAAAGAGAATAAGAGATCTTAGAAAATATAGTTCATAGTAGAGGTAGTGCACACTGCACTACAACAGAGTCTCTGAAT
Source organism: Hermodice carunculata (assembly GCA_964020975.1). Lineage (NCBI taxonomy): Eukaryota > Metazoa > Annelida > Polychaeta > Eunicida > Amphinomidae > Hermodice > Hermodice carunculata. The sequence goes on from OZ026625.1 coordinate 58,670,603, forward strand.
GAAGTGCAATGGAGCTCCCAACTCTGAGAACAGCCACAAATGGCACTTAAGGAGAAGGAATAATAGTAGGGCATGCGCACCAAGAGCCACCCCACCACTTCCATAGGAAACGAGATGTGCTGCCACCATAATTACCAGATCTGCAGAACAATCGAGTCCCAGCTCAATTGTGTCGGGCATTGTGGCCCAGACATGGAGGCCCAGTCAATGGTGGTAACATTATGTAAGTAAGAAATTTGTAGATGAAATAAGAAGCAGTTTCTTTGTGCAAGAATTTTTTTTGAAGCAATAGACTCAATCGGATCAGTGGATAGCAGTGAATGGTTTTATGGTAGGGTCTTTAATTCAAAACATGCAGACTCCAAGTGAAAAGTAACCATGCCGGTGTGTTACTGGAAAGGTAGTATTAGGTAATGTTCAATGACAAGCTAAACTATCACAAACATACTATTTATGACAAACTTAAATCCAGGGTACATGTGTTTTGAATATCAAACGTTGTCAGGCAGATTGTGCATATTCTTTGGAGGTTAATTTCCAGACATAAATTAAAGTTCTTTGGCCTTCCGGATTGCAAGTATATAAACTAGGATGTAACTGTCCACTTTTCCAAAATCTGTATTTTCCTTTTTTTTCTCCATAAATCATCAAAAGTCTTCTTGCCCTGTGTGATATAACACCTTGTCTAATGTACCTGTGGTTTTCAAAACAATTGGTGGCCGTGCTTTGCTGCATTTGCACCGGATGCATATTGGAACTGAATTGGAGATTTGCAAAACATATGAGTACTGGGCAGTATGGTAGTGCTTGGCTTTCCTGTCCTTGTTAATAGCCATGTCAAAACAATCCAGTCCTTTCATTTCATGGTATTAGTGTCTGCACAATGGTGGTGGTTATTCTGTCTATTAATGCTGATAATTGAGATGTCAATCAACATGGACAGGTTATTATGGGACAAAGACAATTGTCACCATGTTGCCAACAATTTTCAAGACACTGTGATACACCCAGGGCGTAATAATAGCACTCATTAGGCAAGCTTATGTCAAGTGTGGCCTTGTTGAGTAAGGCATGTCTTCCCTTTTATTAACGACCAAGTCAAAAGAGAAGCTAATCAGTGATGATATTTAAATCTGCTTTATTATCCTTCATTCACAGAGAAGCACATTGAGAGTTAACGGTGCCATCCAATGACTTTTCTTCGTTTCAATTTTGACTTGTATCCAGTGTAAATCCAGGCAATGGTGCCAATGTTTTTAAAAATTCACAGATAATGTGACAAGATGCTATGTCCCACACGTCAATAAAAATTTTGGAGATTTATCTTAAAAATACCAAATACAGATTCAAAAAAGGTTGAGAGTTACTCTGTTGCCTAGTTTAGAATGTTCAAGCCGATTGGACTGGAAGTGCAGATATACATCATATCAATGTTTTTTTTTTCTTTTTGTTGCCAGCAAACCACTTTATTTACCTCCCTCCTTTTATTTCCCATAAATATCATAAAGACGCTCCTTTATTGGCCCATAGCTGAATACTTACTTCATTTTCTTTGCTCATTTCCACCATTTACTAAACTTATATGATCTTGATATGCAAGCATGTATCACATGAATGTACACTATGGACTCACAGAATTGCAGTGTGCCATTTAAAAATAGTAGCCTCGAATAAACAAATCCCAGAACCACAAAATAATGAGCAGAACATATCATTCTTAAAAAGTTATCTATCATGTAATATTTCGCTGATCATATGTATCCAAAAATGGCTCTATAGATCAGTATATGTGTATGTTTTTAAGGCAAGAGCATGAGCTCATCTGGATTTCAGTGCAAAACAGCAACATACCGAATTGCTTATTCCATGGTTTGTATGTATGATATTGATTACCTTGGGAACTACCGAGGATGTCGGGATGGTTCACATTTGGAAAATTGTAGTGAGTATTATTTTAG